>CM037854.1:10720258-10738376 GCA_021234595.1 Delia radicum | reverse complement strand
AGTTCATATTAGGGTACACCCAAAAAAATAAGTTAGTAGAAAAGTTAGTAAAACGTCTTGTAAATCAGGTATACTATTTTTAGCAAAATTTTTTGCTAAAATCGTGTTTTCAGCTAAAATTTTTGTTATACTTATTCAGCACTTAACTGTTTTATACTAATGCTTTACTAATATACTAATGTTTTACTAATTAATTTTGCTAAAAAAAAATGGTGCTGATAAGCACATTAATAGTGTGGACGGCAACCAGATTGAAAGATATACGCAGAATGAAGTAGATGTCGCGGCATGTCAAGATGTAGTAGAGAAAAGGGGAAATGATACTAAAAAGTACAACTCTAATAAGACATATAAAAAAATCAACCATGGAAGACTTTTGTATCTGTTTTTCATACATAAAACAAAATTGAGGATTAAAATAACTTAAATTTTGCGTTGTCACCGGCTTGTGAAAATAATTGTCTATTAATCAAATAAAAGACAAAATAAAATATTTATTTATTTAAACTAAATGTTTATTTGTGTGGTCAAATTGCAAACAAACATATACAGAAATGTAGACAGAGTAAAGTGAAAGACAAAGACACACATCTTAGGTATGGTTCCTTTTCTTATTGCAAAAAGGGTTGTTTTTTTCGTTTCGTTTGTTTTTTGTTTATTTTTTCGTTTCTATAATTATCTTCGGCAGTTGCGATAGCATCATTTAGACAACCATTGATGTAAGTAATTGAAAGACAATTTTTGTTATGTTATATATATTTATTTCTATATATTTTCAGATATTAATTAATTCATGTCGTCAATGTGGAAAAATGAAAATTTTTATATTTCGTTATTATAGTAAATTATTTTTAAAAGAACCACAAAAATATGTTTTATGATTTTCAGCAAATAAATTAACTAAATTACAATTTTTCTACAAATTTTTTGCGTTTTTTTCAGTCTACTAAAATTCAGCAAAAAATTTATTAATTTTTACCAAGGCTTTTTTATTTCTAATCTACTAAGTGTTAGCAAAACTTTTGCTGAAGCTACAAATTCTGTTGCTAAAAATCAGCTCGCTGATTTTCAGCAAAAGATTTTGCTGACATTAGCAACTTTTTGCAAGCATCCTCTTGACTAAAATTTTGCTGACTCAGCAAAATTTTTTGCTGACTTTACAAACTTTTTTTTTTGAGTTTAGTTTTTATTGAGTAAAGCACATTAACAGTATAAATACGAGTATTTAAATTTATGATGTTTGCCTGGTTAAATTCATTGACTCAAAAATGTTGATACCATCAAAAATATATTTTTTTGTTCTTAAAATGGTTTAAGTCCTAGTATCGTATGGCTCCGTAGATTTTTCCATATGGAGGACATTATTCAACGAATATTTTCTTCAAAACTAACACGAGTTACACGATGAACCTTTGTAGATCGGTAAAAAAATATCTAACCATTTTTTGTAAATAAGAATATACTTTGGTAGAATTTTAGAAAATTTTTTTTAAAAAATCTTATTTTTTTAAATTCTCTTTTAAAAATATATTGATATAGTAAAATTTCAGGCATTTGCCAAATTCTGGTAAATAGGAAATAATTAATAATATACTGAAAATTATAGCAAAATTTGTCATTATATAATAAACACGAGTATTTCACCCATTTTTTGGAAAAATTTAAAAGTTGCTCCGTGTTTTCTTAGTCTCTTATAGGATAGCAAATACTGTTAGTTGGCATTGCTGCGATATACTTATTTTTTGCTAGACAGTTGGCTTGGAAAGCAACATATGAGTGTTTGGCAGTTTTGCATTTGTTAGTTTATTTTATTGTGGTTTGGATATTCATAGAACATAAACCATCTAAAATGATGGGCATCATTGATAATGAGAACCACAAGATATATTTGTAAACATAGAGAAAGAATTAACCCATAAAAAAAATTATGAAAATTTTCAGTAAACTAATGCAACCTTTCTTCATAAGGTAAACGAATATTTCTCAAAAATTATACTTTTTATGAAACTAGTGTTTTAATGAAACTTCCTCATTGAGTAAATGAAACTTTAAATAAACAAAATGATTTTTTCATAAAATTTTATGAACACTTGAACTTCATTACTCTTATGCAAAAATGCATTAATATCATCAGCAATTTGAAAAATTTTCGACACCTTTTGAAACTGACTTCAGATGCCTCTTATTTCTCATGGTTTTTTTGAATTGAGAGAGGTTAGATAGACTGTACTTTAAAACTAGGCCATTCAAAGTTTACGTTAAAAAGTCTTCAACTAAAGAATTCAAGGCCAAGTCGAAAAATTAAAAAAAAAATAGCTTGAACCTTACAAGATTGTTTTTAGCTCATAGTTTTTAACTTTCGTATCTAAACCAACACAATCTGGAGTCTCTATACTAGGGAGATCAATTCACTAAAAAAGTAATTTCCATATCGATGATTGGTAAAAAGTTGTATGCTGGTTTACAAGAGAAACCCAACATTTTTTGATTTTGAACTTTTTTAGTTTTTTACATTTATTGCAACTGAGTTTTGAGAATTGTATTTAAAAAACGCTGTAATTTTTTTTATTAAATTTTAAACACAAAAATTGTATGAACTTTTGAAAAATTTATTAAATTGAAATACTTTTTTTTACACTTTTTGTATAAAAAAAACATGGCTTGCGAAGAGTGAATCTTCACGACGAACTAGACTGATAAAGTGGAATAAAGTCCAAACAAATTTTTCGTTGTGACAACTACAGTGCTTACCAATTCCGCCAAAACGTACATCACATACAGTTTCATAAGTTTTTTATTTTTATATACATCGAGATTATTTTTATATTATTTTTAATTTATAACTAGCTTTCAGAAATAAAGCAGAAATAAAGGAAATCAAACATATTAAGCTACACTCAAAAAAATAAGTTAGTACAAAAGTTAGTAAAACGTCTTGTAAATCAGGTATGCTATTTTTTAGCAAATTTTTTTGCTAAAATCGTGTTTTCAGCTAAATTTTTGTTATACTTATTAAGCACTTAACTGTTTTATACTAATGCTTTACTAATATACTAATGTTTTACTAATTAATTTTGCTAAAAAAAATTGTGCTGATAAGCCCATTAATAGTGTGGACGACAACCAGATTGAAAGATATACGCAGAATGAAGCAGATGTCGCGGCATGTCAAGATGTAGTAGAGAAGAGGAAAATTATACTAAAAAGTACAACTCAAATAAGACATATAAAAAAATCAACCATGGAAGAGTTTTGTAACTGTTTTTCATACATAAAACAAAATTGAGGATTAAAACAACTTAAATTTTGCGTTGTCACCGGCTTGTGAAAATAAGTGTCTATTAATAAAATAAAAGACAAAAGAAAATATTTAAATTTAATATTTATTTCTATAATAAATGTTAATAGATTAATAATCTAGTGTGGTCAAATTGCAAACAAACATATACAGACATGTAGACAGAGTAAAGCGAAAGACAAAGACACACATCTTAGTATGGTTCCTTTTTCTTATTGCAAAAAAAGGGTTGTTTTTTTCGTTTCGTTTGTTTTTGTTTATTTTTTCGTTTCGTTTCTATAATTATCTTCGGCAGTTGCGTCCTTAAAAGATAGCATCATTTAGACAACCATTGATGTAAGTAGTTGAAAGAAAATTTTTGTTATGTTATATATATTTATTTCTATATATTTTCAGATATTAAATTAATTCATGTCGTCAATGTGGGAAAATGGAAATTTTTATAGTTCGTAATTATTGTAAATTATTTTTAAAAGAATCACAAAATATGTTTTATGATTTTCAGCAAATATATTAACTAAATTACAATTTTTTTACAATTTTTTTGCGTTTTTTTCAGTCTACTAAAATTCAGCAAAAAATTTATTAATTTTTACCAATGCTTTTTTATTTCTAATCTACTAAGTGTTAGCAAAACTTTTGCTGAATCTACTAATTTTGTTGCTAAAAATCAGCTCGCTGATTTTCAGCAAAAGATTTTGCTGACATCAGCAATTTTTTTGCTAGCACCCTCCTGACTAAAATTTTGCTGACTCAGCAAAATTTTTTGCTGACTTTACAAACTTTTTTTTTTAAGTGTAGGTAGATCTCAGCAGAACCGGAAGTTTTTGAAAAGCTAGAGCCTCCAGAATATGCAGAGAGAGCTTTAACAAAGAAACCTATTAATCATTAATTTTGCTCCATTCTCGTCTTCTTAGTAATCGAACACGTCATATACTTTTCGAAACGTAAAAGGTACGCTGAACCTCTCTCCAACATCAGGCGTTTGAGATTTATTACAAGGAAAAGTGTTTTTTTTTTTATCAAAATGCTCCGATTATTCACCTTCCTTCCTATCTTTTGTAATCATTTTAACGGTACCTGAACAAACAACCCTTGCCCTATTTTACAGTTTTTGAATTTTTAAAATACACTCAAAAAATAAGTTAGTACAAAAGTTAGTAAAACGTCTTGTAAATCAGGTATACTATTTTTTAGCAAATTTTTTTTGCTAAAATCGTGTTTTCAGCTAAAATTTTTGTTATACTTATTCAGCACTTAACTGTTTTATACTAATGCTTTACTAATATACTAATGTTTTACTAATTAATTTTGCTAAAAAAAAATTGTGCTGATAAGCACATTAATAGTGTGGACGACAACCAGATTGAAAGATATACGCAGAATGAAGCAGATGTCGCGGCATGTCAAGATGTAGTAGAGAAGAGGAAATGAATAAAAAAATCAACCATGGTAGACTTTTGTATCTGCTTTTCATACATAAAACAAAATTGAGGATTAAAACAACTTAAATTTTGCTTTGTCACCGGCTTGTGAAAATAATTGTTTTTTAATTAAATAAAAGACAAAATAAAATATCTAAACTAAATGTTTATAGATTTATAATCTAGTGTGGTCAAATTGCAAACAAACAAACATATACAGACATGTAGACAGAGTAAAGCGAAAGACAAAGACACACATCTTAGGTAGATTTGTATGGTTCCTTTTTCTTATTGCAAAAATAGGGTTGATTTTTTAGTTTTGTTTGTTTTTGTTTATTTTTCGTTTCGTTTCGTTTCTTTAATTATCTTCGGCAGTTGCGTCATTTAAAAGAAAGCATCATTTCGACAACCATTGATTTAAGTAGTTGAAAGAAAATTTTTGTTATGTTATACATATATTTATTTCTATATATTTTCAGATATTAAATTAATTCATGTCGTCAATGTGGAAAAATGAAAATTTTTATAATTCGTAATTATTGTAAATTATTTTTAAAAGAATCACAAAAATATGTTTTATGATTTCCAGCAAATAAATTAACTAAATTACAATTTTTCTACAAATTTTTTGCGTTTTTTTTCAGTCTACTAAAATTCAGCAAAAAATTTATTAATTTTTAGCAAGACTTTTTTATTTCTAATCTACTAAGTGTTAGCAAAACTTTTGCTGAATCTTCTAATTTTGTTGCTAAAAATCAGCTCGCTGATTTTCAGCAAAAGATTTTGTTGACATTAGCAATTTTTTTGCTAGCACCCTCCTGACTAAAATTTTGCTGACTCAGCAAAAATTTTTGATGACTTTACAAACTTTTTTATTTGAGTGTACCTTATATTTTTTCTTAATTATCGTCAGTTATTATTACACAATTATTCTCTTAAATTAATTAAGTAATCTCTTAAATTTTTCACAGCAAGAGATCAGTTATCACACTCTTAAAAACAGTTATAAGTTTTAAAAAAATTATTGTTGTTAGAAAAAAAAAATAGCAAAAGTCATTTGTAATTATAGTTATGCAACGCACTGTATATTGGGTAAATCCTTTAATTAATTCCAAAATTATGACAAGTTTTGTTTTCACCAAATTTACACAAATGCCAGTGCTAGAAGGCGTATGCGTAATAGATAATTAATACTAAAACGTATTATTAATACGCCAATTGCTACTCGCAATTGTACACATTTTGTGAAAACGTCACATATTTTATTCAACAAAATGTGTCATAATTTCGAAATTAATTCACTCATTTTCCGAATATTCCGATATTTTATTTGTATTTTAATAAGGGCTGTACGCTAAAAATAAAAATAAAAAACTGTTTTTTTCTTTCAATTCTTCTAATTTCATAATTTTTTAAAAAAATTTTTAAAAGTATATAGCACTAAAACAACTCAGCCGATTAAAAACCATATCTTATATGATTTTCCTTATATTAAGAAACTGCCTTCGACAAAACAAAATTTTTTAATTAAATAAAAAATTAATCCATAAAATTTTTCCCCTTATTTTATGGCATACCTCTCTTCTCCGTTCGCCCCACAAACATGATTTTCATGCAAATAATCGTGGAAAACAAGCATCGTCTAAATTGCCCCTTGTTTGCATTAATTTTTAAAAAAATGTCTGTAAACTACTGAAGTTTGCCTTCCCTCAATAACCAGCAGTCGTTTTATTCTTGTATTTCTTTTAATTGATTATTATTTTTTCGGTATTGTATAAATAGGCCATTAGCTTGTTCTGTTTTGTTTATTTATCTAAAATTTTCCGTAATTTTGCGAACAACTAAAAGAGAAAAATCTAATCAAATAAAAATAAATATTTGTTTTAAAAACATCATGAGTTTTAAGAAAAACAATGTTAAATTTTATTAACCGTATACACATCGTCATATCTACTTAATCAATAATATAGTGATGACTGACATATTCGAATTAGAATGATCACATTTCCCTTAAAGCAAATCTTCATGTAAACCCTTACAAGTACCCATAACTATTTTACAAAATGAAAAAAAAAAAATAAAAAAAATCGGAAAAAACTTTAAAAAGACATAACAAACTTGTCTAAACAAATGTAATAGAATTTTAATACCAATTGAATAACTACTGACCGCTAAAGGCAAAACTAAAAACATATAATGAATATTATATGGACATTGTCTTTTTGTGATAATATGAAAAGGGACTTAACTACATTTTTTTTTTTATATTTTGACACATTTTTCAATAGTTTTTAGTTTTTAGTTATTTGTTAAATAAGGAAATAGTGTTGGTAAAAAAATGAGCAGTGGCTATCAAGTATTTGTCCTTTTTTTTTTGATAAAGGGTCCGCCAAATAACTTTTTTTTTTTTGAACTCCTGAACCAATTGGACTTTGTATGGCGTCATACCAAGGTCTTTATACAAAATTCGTCTCAATGATGTCTCCGAAATGTTCAATTGTTGAGAACGACGGTGAATTTATGTTGATAGCGCTTCACGCACACTTTTTGCCACAGTAGCAATATTCTCGGGTGTACGCACTGTTTTTGGCTTTTCACGCTTTGGTTTATCGATGAGGATGCCAATTTCTTTCACTTTTTTCACAGCGGAAGGATAAAACTACCCAGTAAAAAATTTTCGTGTTTTTAGAAGCAGGATATAACAAATGCCCTGATGTAAGTGCTTACTATTACATAATACTGAGAAGCAGCAAAATAAACGAATAATTTTCGTATAAAAATAAACAAACAAAAATTTTGGGCTTACTGTTTTCCCTAACCAGGGTGCAGGTTGTAAGCAGCTTACCCTAATCCCTTATAAGGATGCAGGTTGTAATGCAGAAAGTTTCATATCGTGAATTATAAACGAACTGTACCAATTTTCCCGAGTGATTTCCGATTGCGTTTGGTATTTTCGAGTATGGAATACAAATTAATTAGTCATTTAACTATTTTTGAAGAGCTAGCACATGGAGCGGTAAAAAGAAAATAAGTATATTATACATATGTCAAAAATTTTAACAAAACAAACTAATATCTGTAGAATTTTATTTAAAATAAATTATGTATATGCATATTACTACTTTTAATCGTAATAATGTAGACATGAAATATGACTTAACAGCATGCCATGAAATCACAGCTTTTTGTAAGCGCTAAAAGCTGCGCATATTATGCCAAAAAGTAATGCTTTCAAGTGAGAATTCGCCATATAAAAATCATGGCATATGTAAGCAGGTTTGTAAGGGATTCTTTTGGGCTTACTCCCTTACAAACCTGCTTCCATGTAAGCAGCGTTTTTTACTGGGTAATTATCTGTCAAATCAGACATGAGCTAAGTGTTACCATTCACGAAATAAGCACTAGTTGAAAAAAAAAACGTTAGATGGCGGACCCCTTACTTAAAAGAAACTATTCGATATTTTCAGAGTTGTATTTTGGCCAGAAATGCTATAGATAGATAGATAGATAGATAAATGTTCTTTATTTCAAAAATATACATTTAAGTTGTTTACAACATTTTCTTAAAATTAATGAAATTGAACTTACGACAATGACAAAAGTCGTCTGTCGGAGGTTTGAATTGATTGAAATTTTACAATTTTTATAAAAATCATTTGTTAAAGTATTTAAATTTAATAACAAAAGGAAGAAAATAGGCAAATTCATTTATTATAGCCTTGCGATATAATAGGGCGTTTTTAATATAATTAACTAATTTATCCCAAGTTTCATCATTTACACCATTTAATATATTAATTATTTCGTTTTCTGATAAAATTACTTTTCCAAAAAATCTTATTCGATATTCTTTTAGAATAGGGCATTTTCCTAGGAAGTGTTGGATATCTTCAGGCTCGTTCATATTACATAATGTACATATACTTTGGATATTGTTGAAGCTGGTATTTAGAGCTATAAGACCACATCTTGCCTTGAAAATCCACATTATTTTACTACGATCGTATGTGTTATTAAAGTAAGAATGTCCCATATTATGATCTAAATATTTGTACAATCTGGCATCGCTTTGCAAGCACCTCATCCACATTTTCTGACGGTTTCCGTCTGTTATTTGAATCAAAAGGTTTGCAAAATTGTTTGACCAACTTACTGCGTTTAAGTTTGAAATATTCCATTCCAAACCATAGTTTGTTCCTAGGTTATTTAGGCTTTCTGCCCAGAAAACATTACTTTCAAGCACTTTTAATGATAATTGGTTGGGTAGTCTATTTGCCGGGTAATCAAACAGCGTTCTGTATACATATCGAAGATGGAGCTCAAGGGTGTACAAATGTCCATTTAATATCCCTGTTTCGAGCATTACTGCGTATGTGGGGGTAAAGTCTGGTAATTTAAATATTTTCTTAACAAAGAACAGTTGTAGTTTATCAACTTCGTCAAAAAGAGAGTAGCCCCATATTTGAGCCGCATAACTTTGAACTGCTCTGCAAATGGCTTGAAACATTTTCCATTTCATAGACAAAACTATATGATTTTTGCAGAAGAATACATTCCACGTTGATATTATACTATTCTTTGCCGATTTATTTCTTATTTCTAAGTGCTTTTTAAAACTTAATCTTGGCGTGAGTAGGACTCCTAAATAGCAATATTCAGATACAATTTCTATTGGATTTCCCTTATAAAACCATTTCTCCTTTCTCGATAATACACCGCCTTTTCTGAACACCATTATTGCAGATTTCTCCAAGTTAACTTCCATACTCCACATTTCACAATATTGTTCAAGTCTGTTTATCATTCCTTGTAGGGTGCTGATATCGTCTGCTAACAAAACAATGTCATCAGCGTAAAGCAACAGCCTTATGTTCATGCTATCTATTAGCAAACCACCCATTAGTACATCGTGGAGGTCGTTTAAATAAAGAGCGAACAATAGGGGTGACATTAAGCAGCCTTGTTTGACGCCTGTATACGTGGTAAATTCTTCTGATAAAGATTCGCCTGACCAAACCGTTGACTTCGTATTTGCGTACATATTTTCTATGAAGTTTACCATTTTCGTAGAAATGCCCATGCGACCGCAACTTGTAAAATTAAAGTTTTCTAGGCACTTTATCAAATGCCGCCCTAAAATCAATAAAAAACGCATAAACTTTCTTTTTATTTTTAACTTAAGATGCACAATAGAGGCTAAATTATAAACATTATCTACAGTTGAGTAGTTTTTCCTAAAGCCCGCTTGATATTCGGTTAGTATTTTTTGTTCCTCAATCCATTTATACAATCTTTCATTTAGAATCCCCATCATTATCTTTGCTATGCAATTCATAAATGAAATGCCTCTATAATTTTGTGGCATGTTTTTGTCACCCTTTTTAAAAATAGGGAAAATTATGCTTGTTTCAAAACAATTTTCTACTTCTCCATTATCATACATTCTGTTATAGCTTCTAGCTAGTTCTTCCAAAAAATTTTGTGATGCGTTTTTAAAAAACTCATAGGAAATTCCATCTATACCAGGGGCTTTGTTTGATTTTGTTTTTGCTAGCATTTCTAAAATTTCATAAGATGTGATCGGTTTATCAAGTTCATCAACTTTTACCAGCGCAGGAGCGTAACTAATATCATTCGATGATTGCTCTGGATTTAATAATGTTTGGAAATATTGTTTAAAGATATCAGATGATATTTCATTGTTATTTGTGTATTCCTGGTTTTTAATTTCTTTAACGAGATTCCACCACTCCTTGCTGTCTTTCACATTGTTGATCTTAACCTCCAGCTGTTTGTTATAGTTATCTTTAGCCTCTTTACATTTTTCTCTTATAATTTTGGTTAGCATTTAAGTATTTTGTCTTATCTTCCATATCCTGAGTCCTATGAAATTCGTGAAGCCAATAAAATGATTCTTTCCTTGCTTTATGACATTGATTATTGAACCACTTAGATTTTGAGCCAATCGAACTTGTATTTGTCTTTTGTTTGATTCCCAATGATGATATTAGTTTAGAAAGATCATTCAAATCTAATTCTGATTTTACGTTTTTAATTGCCACCAGCGTTGAGTCTAGTTTTTCTTTATAACTTTCTGGATTTATGTTTTTCCATTCTAATTTAGGTAATACCTTCTTTTCTTGTGTGCATTATTTATGCTTGTTGTTTTCATCGATAATACCAGCGGCATATGGTCGGACCAGATTTGTTTGTCTACCAGAATATATTGAATTAAACATAGTGATTCTTGAGAAGCTGCACAAATGTCTATTACTGAGTTACCAGTTCCACCAACAAACGTGAAATTACCTTGCCTATCCCCTTTTGCTAAACCATTCAGTATAATAAGACCATTGTCATTACAGAACTCCAGTAATTGTCTACCCTTAGGATCTATTACTTTATCTTTAGACTGTCGATTGTCACTCATTTCTAGCTGAGACATATAAATTTCCTCGACATGCTGCTGCAATTCACCAATATGTGCATTAAAATCACCAATTATAATTGGTACCATCGCTTCATTTTCTCTAAAATAATCTTTAATTTGGTCGATTCTCTTTGCCAATGACTTGTCTTATATAGTTGGCTTGGAAAATACTTATAGTTTTGCTATTAATCTTTAAGTCAATCACATCTATGTTCTGAATTTTTTTGTAAGTATATTTTACGCCTACGTTAATAAGATTATTTTTGATTCCATAAAGACATCCTCCGCTTGCTCTACCAAAATTACTAGTTCCTCAGCAGCTCTCCAGAATAATTTAAAACATTAAATAATTTTTCAAAACGTGTAAATTTTTCTTTTTCCAAATGCGTTTCAAATAGTAAAAATATATCAAAGCCCTTTACGTAATCAAAGAATTTTTGGAAAAGTATTTTATTTTCTAGGCCGTGAATATGAATTTTTGAAAAAGTTTATTAAATTACTAACACCCTTTACAATTTTTTTCTTATAACTATTTTTTCCTCCACAGACATCGGTTTGCTATTGATTGTTAATTTTTAAAAGTATTTTATTATAATTTAATTCAATTTTTTAATATCATTTTTATACAAATTTTTAAGGATCTTATTTCCTTCTTCGCTTCCACTCTTCAAGTTGTAATGTTTATCCCACCTGAACCATTTATCCCCAATTCTTAGTTTTTCATTTCGGACACTTACTTTGTGAGTTTTACTTAGTTTTACCAATTCTTTCTTCATTTGAATCATAACTCTTTCTGCTGTTGTTTCTGTTTCTCAGTACAAATCCCGATCTAGATAAATGTCTGTCTTTGCTAACATTTTACTCCTCTTTAGCACCTCTTCTACCGCTTTTAGATGATTCTAGTTCAACTACTACCGTCATTTTGCCTTTATGTGAATGTATCTTTTTGTTGATTTCAGGGGTATTGGATCTGCCATCATTAATTTAGTTTTAAATAAGTTTTTAACTTCTTCATTTATAGCTTTAGTTTTATCAGTCAGTCCTCTAAGTATTATATTTCTACTCTTCAATTGTTCCTCTATTAAGCTTATCCTTTGATTATTATATACATTTTATCCATTTTTAATTCGATATCATCCTTCAAACATTGATTTTCAGTTTTCAAAGTATCAACTGTTGCACAATATCATTTATTTGTATTTTAATAAACTCTATATCTTCTTTAGTTGGTAAATTTTTCATTTTTTCATCTAACGTATTTTCAAAATAACTGACATAGTTAGCATAAGATCCTTAACAGCCATACTTCCAACATTTTGCCCTTCTGGCAACACTGCATTGCTTACAGTAGGTGTGTGGGCTGAAGCTAAATTATGTTGCATTTTTGGGGCTGAGGGTTTAAAGGCTCAAATAAGCTATAGTTGGCAACGCTTTAACAGTTTTAAACAGGATTATGTTAGGTGTTATAAATTTATAGAAGTCCAAACCTTGATTTTACGACGCGGGTGTTTAAAGCTTTATTTTTCAATCGGTTAATAAGCAGCTGATTCTTTACAACCTGTTTGATGTGTTTTGTTTCTATTTTATAGTTTTTTTTGCATTTACTTTGTTTGCCTGTTGCTGTTTTCACTTTAACATTTTACTTTTTAATAGGTTTTTAGTTCAAATCACAATTGGTTTTATGCTTAATAAATGCTTGATGAGTTTTAATGGTACTTTAAATAGCACTTTGATTGTTTTTACGCTTTTATTATTTAAAATTTATTTAAAATACGCTGCAATCTTTAACACGTCTGCTCTAAATCACGATTATTATATTTGTCAAATGGTCTACAAACCTTATATAATTAAACCATGATAATTAAACCATGCCTTGAACAACTTTCTTGAACCTCGTAATAGTAAAAATCATGTTTATTATGTAAGGTTTGCTCTATATAAAAATTGTTTTTATAGAGGTATAGGTCTTTGAATAGAATAAAACAAATATGAATTTTTAAATTGACATGAAATTTACTTTATTCGAAAATAATCTTAAATATGACTTCTGGCATATGACCGCCACGGCTGGCTCGGACGTAGTCGAATCTTGAGGTCCAATTCTCGATGACTTTTTTCAACATTTTTGGCCGTATATTGGCGAATGTTGTCTTCCAATGGGTCAATCGTTTTCGGGCTTATCGGCGTAGACTAGCGACTTCACATATCCCCACAGAAAATAGTCCAACGGCGCGTTAAGTCGCACAATCTTGGAGACCATTCACGGGTGCGAAACGTGAACTATCGGTTACCAAACGTTTCTTTCAATAAATCAATTGTGTCACGAGCTGTTAGACATGTCGCGCGTCTTGTTGAAACCATAGCTCCAGCACATGCTGTTTATTCAATTGATGAACGAAAAAGTCAGTAATCATGGCTCTATAGCGGTCACCATTGACTGTAACGTTCTGACGAGCATCGTTTTTAAAGAAGTACGGAGCAATGATTCCACCAGCCCATTAAGCACACAAAACAGTCAGTTCTTCTGGATGTAACGGTGTCTCAACATACACTTGAGGATTACCATCACTCCAAATACGGCATGTTTGTTTATTGACGTACCATTTAACCAAAAGTGAGCTTCATCGCTAAACAAAATTTGCAGGATTACGGATCAATGGTTCCACCAGCCCATAAAGCACACCAAACAGTCAGTTTTTCATGATGTAACGTGTCCCAACAAACACACGAGGATTATTATCACACCAAATACGGCATGTTTGTTTATTGACGTATCCATTTAAAAGTGAGCTTCATCGCTAAACAAAATTCCCAAAATTCGTGCGCGATACGTATTTCGAACAGAACCATGATTTTCAAAAAAATTTGCACAATTTGGAAGCGTTGTTCAGGCGTCAGTCTATTCATGCTGAAATGCCAAACCAAACTGAACATAAATCACTTGACAGCTAAAATGGCGCCAGTTAAAAAAGTGTTACCAACTTAAAGTTTTATACCTGTATAAAACACATTTCATATTTTCAATTTCGGTATAAAATGTCCCATTTGTAAAGAAAATTGAGAAATGGCGAACGAAAAGTATTATTAAAGATTCCCAAAATTTAAAATTTTTAAACTGTAATTTTCTTTCTCATTTATTCATTTAATATATTAAAAAATTTTCATATATTTAATTCTGACTTTATTGGATTTTACTAACGCACTTTAGCCTCGAATCAAAAATGATTCACGATTTTGATAAAAATGCCAAAAAGTGTTTTTTTTTTAAATCAGTTTTAAAGATTTTTTAAAAAGCCTAATTTGGAGATGTCGATTGTATTTAACGAAAAATAATAAATTTAAAAAATATAATTGTGTGTGGAGCGACTCTTTCCACAAAATTGTATGTTGTACACGGGAGTGAACTTTATGAACTTTATTTTAGCTGCCAATAACTCATATCTAAGCTGTGAAAAAGGCGGTACAAATACTACTAATACAAATAATAATAGTTTTTGTCCATAATTAGGTCAACTATTTAAATACCTTTTGTTTGACTCCAAATTTGTATATTGTACCTTGGGAACAAAAAATGGAAAATGTGAAAAACTCAAAAAATAATTTTTTAACTCCCTTTTAAACACCTTAAATCTTTTATATGGCACTCAAGCAAAAGCAAGGATTAATTACAATTTACAATTTAGCCGAATTTCATGAAACTCGCCTTGTATTAGTTGGGATACTCTCCTTGTTTACATGAAGATCAAAGGAGATACTGCGGGAATTTATATATATTTAAGCAAATAATATTTAAGTTCTTTTTTTTACAAACCCGGCTACAGTAATTGTTTAAATTCCTAAAAAAATATACTGAGCTAAATTAACAATTAGATGCTTTTGGTGCTATGTGGCTTTTTAGCGATACCTACATGTATATTGTAGCCTAATAGTTTTGTTTTTTTTTTATGATTTTTTTACTTTTTTGTTTTTGTACACAGAAAAAACTAAAAACGGGTTTCAATTAAAAAATTTATTGAATCAATTAATATTTTAATTGATTTTGCACCTATCATGGCAATGATACTATCAATTAAAATGTTATAAATAACTTTACAAAAAAAAAAAAATATAATACTCACAAAAAAAGAGTGTGATCTATACGTTGGTATGTGTGTTTTTTGCAATGCTGAGTCTATTTGTTGTGTGCTTGTTTGGTTGTTAACTTCAAATGTATTTGGTATTTTATACTGAAAATTGTCTATTTATGCATACAGTGTATGAAAAATAATATGGTAATTGTGTCTAAAAAAAAATATTTATTTATATATTTAAAAGTCAATTAAAATATTAATTGATTCAATTAATATTTATTTAAAACAAATTAAATTCAAAATCAAATCTTTAATTAGATATTTTAGGTTGATAATTTTTCCTGTGTAATGTTAAAAATTCAGTTTTAAATTTAACCAAAAATTTTTATTCGTTTTGTATTAGAAATAACTTAAAGCAAAATACAAATTATACATTAGACATTAGACATAGTCCTAACCCATTAAGGAGCGACAGCAAATTAATAATTTAGTTTTAGAACTACATTTCTACGGAGATGTAGCAGTAAAGCGCCAAAAGCAGCACAAAATTATTTTTAGTCATAGGCCCAAGTCTCCACGAAGTTTCGTCAAAAAATATTCGGTCGTCAAGGGTTAATATGAGATCTGAGAAAAGAATTGTTATTTCGTACAATTTTAAAGACAGCTTATATTTAAAATTCAATTTAAACAAAGTTGATATAATAATTTCAACGTTTTTCGCCTGCATTAAAAAAAAAAAGTTCAAAATTTATATTGGGACCTTAAAACAATTAAAAAAATTTAAGCAGGTCGGAAGCTTTTTCTAGGCTACTTTTAAAAATTAAATATTTAGTAATTTTTCTGATATAATATTTGTCAAATACAATTTTTTACTATAATACACAAATTTTAAAAGTTTGTTAACTCATTATAGAGAAAAAAGTTAGATATATCTTCCAACGTAACAGTTGGGTTATGGTGTGTGCACAATTTCAAAATCTGTCAGGAACGATAGTTTTGAGTTTTTAATCGTGTTTTCTCAAAATTGTGAAGTTATGGGAAAATTTGGAATTAGCGAGATAAAATGTATTAAAAAGGTTTTAACCCCAAATCGACTTTTTCTCATTTTGCGACATTCTGTAATTAATTTGTTTATTTTTCTTGAAACTTTCGAAACCCCAGTTCAGCTTAAATTTTACGTTTAAAAATATATAAAAACATATTAATTTATATAAAAAAGATTTTATTTAAGTTTATTTAATCTCCATATACTTCGCATTTTAAGAAAGGAATATATAATTGAAGGGCTTATTGTAAAAACTTGATAAGCCACATTTATTTTTGTATGGATTGGTGCTATTTTCTAGACATACATTGATTAATATTTAATATAAGTCTTGCTTAAACACTTATTGTAAGTACCTAGAGTATAAACGTCCAGCAAAAGTCATATTTTTTGCATATTTTAAACCTTTAAAAACAAAAGCAAACTAAAAATTAAATGTGGCTTATCAAGTTTTTACATAAGCCCTCCAATTAAAAAGAATTTTAAGTTCATATTTTAAGATCTCTAATGCATTTTATAGGTGCCTAAAACACACTTTTTAAGTGCATGAAGTTCCTGTTCCTGGTTATTGTTATTCATAAAAAAATGTTCGTTAAATTTAACCGAGATATTCAATAATCGGACCATAGTGTCACATAAAGATCAATTTAAATCCTTAAATTAATTATTTTGTAATTTATTAAAACCCAAAAAAAAATAATATTAACCTCTTTTGCAGCACTTTCTCTCGGTTTTAAACCAATATAATTTAAAATGGGATTTTATCAGAGACATGCATGTATTACATGATGAATTTTTATTACAATTCATAGTAAAGAGCAAAACGAAATACATGAATAAAATCACAATCCATGGTGACTGGATGTCCAATATAAAAGAGTTTATTTTGATAGTGGTACAAGTCCGCCTTTTAAATATTAAGTTTACTTTACCCAGATGAAAAATTTGTGTTTTATGATTGATAGGTAAAGAATTCATGCAAATGCATTTTTGTAGTCGATACCCCAAAATCGATTTTAAACAAATACTTTTCCGAATCAAACAATATTGTTGCATATTGTTGGTATCGATTTGTTGTTTAATATTATCTAATAAATGCATATTTTTGCATATTTTTGTATAAATGAATATTTTATGGCATGCTTTAGCATTTGTTGTTGCAATTTTTGCAAAATAAAAATTAAATTTAGTTTTAATTAAAATAAACAAAAAAACAACATTTTTAACCCTGAACATAGCATCTAGTTTTCATTTGTTAACCCTTAAACCACCCGTCTACAGACGGTCACCACTTAAATCCAATAACAGGAAAATTAAAATAAGGGTTAAGTAGATTACACACGTTAAATATAATTGATTAATTTTGGATTGTTTGATGTAATTTTGGGTAAAGCCTAGTAAAATGAGACTAATCCAAAAATTCGCTTAAAAAGAAATTTCGCGAATTTTTTTAACAAATGGAGAGAGAATATTGATCAATTGTAATATAATTAATAATATTCCAATAAAATTAAAAGTGTTGTGCGAAGATCAATATAATGTAAATCAATTATATTGGCCGTCTGTGCTCGGCTTTAGATATTTATATTGGATTTGAAACCACAAGGTCAATTTTTAAAAATCCAAAAATTTTACGTGCATATTTTTTTGGATTTTTAGTTTATATTTTTAAATTTTTATTGCATATTTTATGGTTTTTTGAGCATATGCCAAATTAAATGCATATTTAAGCAAATATTTTGGATTCTTTACTACATCCGTTTAGTTGCATAAAATTTCTTCCCGTAGTCAGTATAACGGTAGCGAAAGTCCCAAATTGTGGTTGAAGTCCCTTTTCAACCACAATTTTTT
>CM037854.1:10647360-10720158 GCA_021234595.1 Delia radicum | reverse complement strand
TTCAATCATTTCTTATCGCGTTTTTAAACGTAAAATAAAAAATAGTCATTCGCGATTACAGGAGATAACGAAAATATTTTAATTTATTTATATTCTGTCAAATGGAACCGAATAATGGGAAACCCGGGAATTAAATTTTTTAGGGGGCTTTTATTGCTTTCACACTCAAACAAAGTTTGTCGGTAGAATCTACTGAAAATTACCGGTAAAACAAAGTTTTATGTTAGTACTATAAAAATAACTAAAAATGTAGTTATTTTTAATTGTTGAATATCATCGCTATATACATACGTGAAACTAGGGAGCATTTATAGGTAAACTGCGTTTTAGGGTTTTCCGACATCACGTCAAAATTTAGTATCTTAAAGATTACATTTTTCGAAAAATATTAACATACTTGTACTCATGTTATTACCTAAATACTGGTATCAAATTAAAGGTGTAAATATTGTTTATAATTTTTCATGATGAATTATTCAAAAAAGTCCTTTAAAAAAATTTTTCCTTCAATATTCTTTGTGATTTGTGATAAATTTGTTAAAAATAAAATATTTCTAAAAGCTTAAATGTACTGAAAAATACACTACTAGTCATTAGAATAAGGCCAGTGGTTTATAAATATATTTTTGATTTATTCACCTTTGTAGTGGTTTGTAATTTAACTTTTTTGTGTGTTTTATTTAAGAGAACACTCTCCTAAAATAAATAATACAAAAAGTAAAAATTTAAAAATAACGGTTATATTTTATTTTGTATTTTGGTAAACAAGTTAAATTAAATGCTTTTTCAAATGCTTCATTAGAATAAGGCCACACAAGGAAATAACAAAAAATACAACAACAACATAATTTTTTGCTTTAAATTTTAAGTTTCTAAATCTTTTAATAACTAGTGCAACCTCCTTTGTTAGAAATTACTTCAAAGATTCTGTTTGGAAGGGAATCGTACAATGACTTAAGGTAGTCCAATGAAATTTCGGACCATGCTTCTATAATAGCTTCAATTAAAGAATTTTTGTTCTCAAATTGTCTTCCGTTTTCGTAGACTTTTCGTGTCATCCAGCCCCACACATTTTCGACAATGTTTAGGTCTGGTGGATAAGGTGGCCATTGCATAGGCCCAACATTTTGACTCTGAATCCAGTTTTTTACAACTCTAGCTGTGTGTATAGGTGCGTTGTCATGTTGGTAAGTCCAATATATGGGTCCAAACAGTTCACTAAAATGTGGAAATGCTGATTCCAGAATGCGTTTATAGGATTCAGCAGTCATTTTAGCACTTTCAAAAACGATTTCGGATGTTCCATAGTAGGATACAGCGCCCCACACCATGACTCCACCTTCCCGGGAATGGTGTCTATTCAAAAATCTTGTGTCTATGCGCTGTACATACTTTAGGGACACGCCCAAAATTGTCGCCGAAATATGCGGTGTATGTAAAAAATTGTCCTCATCTAATACGCTAGATGTATGAAAAGGCGCGAAAACTTTGGGGACAATCCCTATTGCACGCTTAGTTGTAAAAACCCTATCCACAGAAAAGTACTTTGGCATGTCAAAGGATGAAACGACCAGCTCAGAGGGTCAAGGGCATTGTTCTGTACCCCGGTGAATACGTGCAATTATAGTAATTCATGCCTTAAATAAATGCCTAATGAGCGATAAATTTTTTTTTTAAACAAAACGCAGAAGGAGAGTGATGTTTTCTCTCAGAGGTGCAATTCTTCCCTACCCGATCACTACCCCAAGGTAGTACGCCAATGGCAATTTGAACACCCTACAGTTTGGCTAATTGCCCCTTGTTAATAAAATGCTGCGACTAATTATTCATTTTAAACAATATTGTATGCATTCCCTTTATTTTAAAACTTTTAGCAATTCATTTTAGCAAAATCTTATATAAAGAATCATTAAATACTGAACTTAAATTTATAAAAAAAAAATAATAAATATTGTAACAATTGATTTCTTAATCTATTGTCATTAGTCTGTAGAACAATGTCATGTTTGACAGAAGGAAAAACAAAATATGTTTTAGAAAAATTTTGGGTACTTTGTACCAAAAAATAAAAAAAAATAGCAATCTATACAATAAATGTGATATTTAGAATTAGGTTAAATTCAATATTTTCTTGTTTCTACTTTCTGAATTTTCAAAATACGAAATTTTATGTAAGTCCAGTCATGTCAATATTTGAACAAAAAAAAAAAAAAAAAAGATAAAGTAATATGTATTAATTTAAATACCTGTTTTGTTTTTACTCGGGTTCTACTCTCAATAATTTAATTTATAATTTGATGATCTTATTGGAGATGAAGATTTATTATTATGAGGATTCTGACGTTTTACTTCATGATGATCGTTGTAATGGCCATTCAGCGAGTCATGATGTTTTGTACTTCTGTAATTATATTAAAATTGTAACATAAGGAATGAAACAAAACAAAAAAAAAAATGAACCAAATACGGTATGACGTCATTAATTGCGACACATATATAAATTACTCTTATTTTTCAAACTTTACTTTACCTTGTGTCCACGTTAACTATCTTACTTTACAATTTTTTGATTTTAGTCCGTTCGTTCTAATAGCGTAATACTTAAAAAAATTAAATAGTTGTTATTCATTAACTAATAATTCCAATTCCATAAATGCAGCAAAAAAAAAAAATATACTCTTCAAATAACTTCGTACGACTAATTAAGATCTTGTCTTGGTGTCTGTCCACACAATCGGTGTTGTTGTTATCTTTCCGAGATCTCTTTCATACTCAATGAAGCAAAATAAAATCATCAATGGAAAAAAACCATGAATGAAAATAGTATCAAGCAGATTTGGTTTTGTTGAATTTTATTTTTTTCTTGTACGCAAATAGTAAAAAATATTACACCCAGTAGGAAATTTCCTTTGATTTAAATAAATGTTAATAAAAACAAATATATTAAAAGTTGAATTGTATTGATTATAATATAAAAGTTACCTTTGGGTTTTAATTTTGAGAAAAAAAAATGCATGTGCAATAGGTAAAACGTATATTAAATTCTCCGTGATAATTACGATTAAGGCGTCAATTTATATTACTCTTAGAACCGTATTAAATAATTATTCATTAATAGAAATTTTAATTATAATCACCATAAAAAAAAATTACATTAGCACGAGTTGGAATTTTATTTCAAGCTTTAATTTTGTCTTTATTCAGTAAATTGCAAAAATATTTGCTTAATGTTTTAGCTTTACCAATTTTATAATTGCTTTGCAAATATATAATTTTCAAAATTTTAATTGATTTTTAAGATTAAAAAAAAAAATCTTTTCACGTGTATTCAGTTAACGCTTAGAATTCGATGTAATCTCTTTCAATTCTGGATCAAAATAGACAGGAAATAATGTGAGCTAAAAGTACCTGGTATCAAGATTATTTGAGAATTCTATTCAGCAGGGTTTCGGAGCAAAAGTGATGTCAAGTTTCAATGTTAATACGTGGTTAGTGATGCAACTTTAATAATACAAGTAACCACTTCAGTTATTCGATTAAAATGATATTCTGTGTTTTTTTTTTTGTTTAATGAAAATATACTTTTGAAATTTAAGAAGGTTGATTTTAAAATTTCAATATAGTAACAAAAAAAATTATTATGTTAGAAATTTCGTTACAACACTGCTTCGTTATGAAAATTAAATTTGAAAGAACGAACAGTAATTTCATAAAAGAAATGAACAAGGGAACGGTTGGCCTTATCGTGTGGCTCGACCCACTACTAGCCGGGAAAATATTTTTATTCCAATCACCTCTTGAGATCCGTTGCGTGATATCTACCAACGTAATTACCCTTTAAATCTTCCAACTCATACAAAGAATTACCTATACGTTTCCGAACCTTGCATTTTAAAAACTTTGGCATAAATTTCGAATTAATCTTCTTTGACAGGTTGCTTAATACATGATTCTTACGGAAAATTATTTGGCCTGGTTCAAAGCTGACTTTTCTAGATCTTAAATTGTAAGACTTACTTGCTCTATCGTGAGCCTTATCCAGATTATCTTTAAGTTTCTCCCGAATTTTGTGAAGCTTATCAGAATTCGTTGCAATATTAAATTGATCATAGTTTAAACTATTGAGTTTTTCCAAAAGGCTATATGAAGACGCATGTTGGCACATGTTTTGGCCAAAAAGTGCATAATATGGAGAGCAATTGATGGAACTATGGTAATCACTCCTTAGAATTGATAAAATTTGAGGGAGATTTTTATCCCAATTGGAATGATCTTTCTCACCTTCTAAGAAACAACGGATCTTCGTGATAATCTCCCTATTTGCGCGCTCAGAAGCATTAGACTGAGGTGCGTAAAATCCGGTTTTTTATATGCTCTATGCCATACAAATTAAAAAAATGCTTCATATCCTTAGATATGAATTGTTTTCCGTTGTCACTATGAACATATTGTGGTACACCAAAAGTAGGAAAAAGTTCAGACTGGAAAAACGAGGTGACATTGGTCGTTGTTGCCGCCCGCATTGGCTTTAGAAAAATAAACTTCGTCAGATGATCGAGGCAAATAAATATATAAGAATTTCGAAATTTCGAACATGTGTAAGGACCCAAAAAGTCACAAAATAGGCGTTGAAATGGCCTAAACGTTTGAAACGCGTCTCCCATAGGAGGTCTAGAAATCTGGTTATTAGATTTAATCGATTTGCAAGTATCACAATTTCCAACGTACGTTTTAATGTCCCTAGACATTGTTGGCCAAAAATACTTTTGCCTCACTCTGGCGAGCGTTTTAGAGAACCCACCGTGGCACGTTGTAAAAGAATCATGGGACGCCTTAATAACATTTTCCGTCAAAGAAGACGGTAACCAAAGTCTCCACAACCCTTTTTCCTCACTCTCAGAACCCTGTCTAACTTTTACCCTTTTGAAAACATGCCTATCCCTTACACAAAGGTCAGGAAGAGAATCCTTCCGCTCAGAGACAGTGTCTCGAAGTTTTGAATATTCTTCGCCATCAAAATCAGAATTTTCCAAGTCGATATCATAATCCATAATTCCTAATGCCAATTCGTCGACATCAAAACGGGATAAGGTGTCGGGTACCGTGTTAAGAGAGCCCTTACGATGTTCGATTTGAAAATCGAAGCGTTGAAGTTTTAAGCTCCATCTCGCTAAACGACCAGACAAATCTTTCTGTCCCATCAGCCATTTCAAGCTAGAATGATCTGTCACAATGCGGAAGGGTAAGCCTTCAATATAGGGCCTAAATCTCTGCACAGAGAGCACTGCAGCCAAGCACTCTAGCTCCGTCACAGTGTAATTCTGTTGGGCCCGATTCAATTTCTGTGATACGAAGGCAATCGGGTGCTCCTTACCATCGTCGTCGAACTGTAGTAGAACACCTCCTACACCTATTTTAGAGGCGTCACATTGAATGACGAACTCTTTTGAAAAATTCGGCTGTGCCAACACCGGTGCTGATGAAAGCGCAACTTTCAGTTTTTCGAATGAATCAATAGCACTATCCGACAATCTAAAAGGCTTGTTCGACTTCTTCAAACAATCAGTCAACGGACCACTTAGGTTAGCAAAATTTTGTATAAAACCGCGGTACCAATTTGCCATACCGATAAATCGTCTCAACTGACGAGGGGATTTTGGCACTGGAAAACTTGTAATACTTTCGACCTTAGAAGAATCTACTTTCAAACAGCCCTGACCGACAACATACCCACATCTCCTTTTGGCAAAACTTACTTTTGCCGACATTAATCGTAAGCTTAGCAGATCGCAAACAATCAGAAACCTCACCAAGTAGTCTCAGATGAGAGTCAAAATCGGAGCTACAAACAAGTAAATCATCCAGATAGATAAAGACGTTTTCTCTGAGTCTGGATGGTATTACTCGATCCATCAGTCTGCTCATGGTCTGAGGGCCATTGCATAAACCAAATGGCATGAATTTATATTGGTAAAGAGGTTTCCCAGGTATGGCGAAAGCTGTCTTCTCTTTAGAGGATTCAGACAAGCGAATTTGAAGGAAAGCGTCCTTTAAATCAATTCCACTGATGAAATGAGTGTCCTTCAATCTACTCAAGAGGCCGCTTATATGTGGTAATGGGTAAGAGTCCTTCTTTGTCACTGAATTTAAACGTCTAGAGTCTATACAAAGCCTGACCTTGCCAGGTTTCCTTACGAGAACAGCTGGTGAACACCAGGGTGAGTTAGACTCTTCAATAACGCCCATAGATAATAATCGATCAATCTCCTCATATGCTTCAGCCTGTCTCGGTGGAGATAAGGGATAATGTTTTGCCTTTATGGGAACAGAATCTCCGGTGTCTATATTGTGTTCAAGGAGGTCAGTGCAACCTAAACCCATTTTCTCAAAGGATGGAAATGCCAAAATGGCATTTTCTAGCAATAATTGTTGATCTGGGATCAATTTATGAAATTTAGAATCATCTTCATTTAAAACTCTATCTATTTCAGAAATACATGGTATTATCTCCGGTGCAATACCGAATACGCGCCAAAAATCAACCCCCAAATAGGCTACCTGCGTCAAACTTGGTACTAAGTAGAAAACTACATTTTTAGTCACATTTTTGTAAAAAACAGGAAGTGTGCAATAGCCGATTATGTTTTGCCTATCGCCATTAGCAGTAGATAAAAAGGATTTATATTTTTTAAATGAAACGTTATGTCGGGAAATAAATTCCATACAACTTTTACCAAGGGCAGAAACATTAGCTCCAGAATCAAGAAGACCTAGAAGCGGTTCACCAAAAATTGTTATTTTACCATATGGACGATCATCAGTATCAGAAAAAATAGTGGATTCGACCATCCTACGAATACTTTGCCTAATTTTGAATCGTTCACGACATTTCAAAATTTTAATGAGAGATGGCGATTTGACAGGTTCGGTTTGAATTAATTTAGAAGTAGGTTCTAAAAAATTGTTGTTTTCAGTCTGCGATGCAATACTCGAAGTATTTTTATTTAAATCACTTTGGGAGGAAACAATGCACAAATGCGTTGAAATTTTCCTGCAAGGTGAATTTTCACAATCTATTTCCGGTGAAGTATTATAATTATTTTGTGAATTGGGAATTGTCTGTACCAGTACAAAATCTGTTATGCAATTAAAGTTATGCTCAACCAAATTGGCAATTCCCCCAGATTTTGTAAGGATATTAGTCCCTAGTTTGAAGTTTTGGCGGGACTCATATTCTGATGGCCCAAACGAGATGTCCCGGTATTCACCTCGTTGCCCTTTGAGTTTCCCTGGTGCTTATTTGGGCAATCCATCGTCACCACACCCTTAAAACCACACTTATAACAAAACACATTTCTAACCCTGTCAGAACAGTATATGTATGAGTGACCAAAAGCGGAACAATTCCAGCACTGGATTCGAGAATAATCTGGTTTAGAAAAACGTTTAGAAAACTGTAGAGCCTCAACTTGTGGATCATTTATCTCACTGTCAGAATTTTCGTCACCTTCAATTTGTATTTCACTAACATGCCTATGAGAGGAATAAAAAGGATAACTCTTACTATCACGTAAAACTTCCTCAGCTTTACGAGCCATATCCCTTAAGTCATCCAAAGTTCTCGGTTGGGAATTAAACATCATGAATTTAAGACTATCGTTAACATTCTTCTTCATAATATCAATCAAGGATCTTTCAGGTATTGGACTGCTTAACCTAGCATTCATGGCAGTAATAGCCGAATGAAAATCATTATATGACTCCTTCTGGGTTTGTTTTCGTAAAGAAATTTTTAGAATAATATCATGATCGCTTTCAAGATTCCCATATTCCTTAGTTAACGCCATCTTTAATTGTGAAAATCTTGCATTTCTATTCTGTTTGGTGAAAAGCCAAAACCAATCTTGGACCTTGCCACTTAAAAGTACATGGAAGTTTGCTAACAAGTGATCCTCCGAACACCGAGTGCGCTCCCATAATGTTTCGACTTTAAATATAAAGTCTGAAATAGGACTGGTTCCATCATATATGATATTCCATTCCTTTAAACGAATGTTGCCTTCGGTATTGATGTTTAAATTGGGGTAAGAAGAACCCAATGGTGTTGTATTGGCGTTTATATTTATATTCGGATTAGAAGAAAATACTGTGTTATTGTTTAATGAAGAAGGAACACCTTGGTTTAAATTGGGAATTCTTGGTATAGCGCCTGTGTTTCTTGTTATATTCGAATACAAATTTGACGGAAATACTAATGGCGGATTATTATTAATTGGAATTTGAGAGTTTTGATTCGAATTAGAGGGAACTATTGGTATTGTGGCAGTAACTTCATTTTGAGATCTCGGTTCATTACGAAGGGTAATCTTTAGCGAGTCAAATTCCCTACGAAATTCCTCCTGAGTAGCACGTAAGGTCTGTTGAAAAAAAAGCATTAAATTATCCATTGAATTGTCATTATGGACTGTTTGTTGTAAATTGCATGAGCTATGTTCCCTTATACCAGTTTTATTAGAATTTGACAGTTGTGAAGTATTCAAAGCAGACGAGAGATCCGAATCTTGAGCCTGCTCCTGAGAATGTGCCCCCTTATTGGTAGGAGGATCCGATGAATTCATATTGTCCTTTGTTCGAGAAGTATTCAAAGGATCAGAAGTGTCTAAATTAATAATTAAATTTTCTAAAATTACCGTTTCACTTGGCGAACTATTATTCTCGTAAGACAATTTTCTAGCGGTATCTGAAGCCCGAAGAGCGCCCGCAACGTCTTCAGAAGTCTGAGCAGATATTAAAGTGTTTTGGGGAGTGTGTACAATCTTCGGAGGGTTCTGAGGAGGAGACAAAGATTTCTGAGGAGTGTGTTTAACCTTGGAAGGACCTTTAGATTCTAAGGAGTTGTCTAAAGTTACCTTAATATTGTTCTGAGTACTATATTTACGAGGTCTTCCTCTTTGAGGAGTATCCCTATTAATCACGTTTAATTTGCCACCTGAGTTATATCGTCCCCCGTAACCTCTAGTGCCCATAATATAACCGCTTCAGACAATAATTTAGAACACTGTTGTTCAACAATAGTAATAAAGTAATTAGATTAAATATGAGAGAGAAAAAAAAAATAATAATAAAAAAAAATATTAAAAAAAAATTTAAGAAAATTGTATTTGTAATAGAAAATCGAGAATCATGTAAAATTTCAGGGAATGCAAAATAAAATTGATATCACAAACAAATAGTGCAGTAAAACAATTTTATAAAAGATGCATCGTGTTCTGGTTTTCGTAACAGAAGACACGGATCTTTCTTTTATTTGTATAATAAAAATGATAATTTGGTTTTTAATACCTGTCTATTACGACATTAACATTTCTAATGGAAACGTATTTTAAAAATGGATTAATTGACATTATTAAAAATTGTCTTTGCACCACTCTATTGCAAACGCAATTATTCGAGTTCAACTCAAATATCTTGGGACTTATAGAATGGCAACAAAAACTGCATAGGCGACTGAAATAACTTTAGCAATAATGCAACTATATATTAAATTTTTAACAATTCAAAATTTTCAGGACTATTAATTGTCAAAAGTTATTTGGTGGTAAAATTAGAGGATATGAAACCTATACCAGTAATTTATCATTTAGATGATACATGATGTACCACAAAAAAAAAATCTTGTTTTGTTAAAAAAAATTGTTTACAAAGACTTAATGAAAAATGTAAGATGAAAATTTTCTAATTATTTATAATTTGTTGGCCTTTGTTTTCGTTGGGCGCCACCTATATTGCACGCTTAGTTGTAAAAACCCTATCCACAGAAAAGTACTTTGGCATGTCAAAGGATGAAACGACCAGCTCAGAGGGTCAAGGGCATTGTTCTGTACCCCGGTGAATACGTGCAATTATAGTAATTCATGCCTTAAATAAATGCCTAATGAGCGATAAATTTTTTTTTAAACAAAACGCAGAAGGAGAGTGATGTTTTCTCTCAGAGGTGCAATTCTTCCCTACCCGATCACTACCCCAAGGTAGTACGCCAATGGCAATTTGAACACCCTACAGTTTGGCTAATTGCCCCTTGTTAATAAAATGCTGCGACTAATTATTCATTTTAAACAATATTGTATGCATTCCCTTTATTTTAAAACTTTTAGCAATTCATTTTAGCAAAATCTTATATAAAGAATCATTAAATACTGAACTTAAATTTATAAAAAAAAAATAATAAATATTGTAACAATTGATTTCTTAATCTATTGTCATTAGTCTGTAGAACAATGTCATGTTTGACAGAAGGAAAAACAAAATATGTTTTAGAAAAATTTTGGGTACTTTGTACCAAAAAATAAAAAAAAATAGCAATCTATACAATAAATGTGATATTTAGAATTAGGTTAAATTCAATATTTTCTTGTTTCTACTTTCTGAATTTTCAAAATACGAAATTTTATGTAAGTCCAGTCATGTCAATATTTGAACAAAAAAAAAAAAAAAAAAGATAAAGTAATATGTATTAATTTAAATACCTGTTTTGTTTTTACTCGGGTTCTACTCTCAATAATTTAATTTATAATTTGATGATCTTATTGGAGATGAAGATTTATTATTATGAGGATTCTGACGTTTTACTTCATGATGATCGTTGTAATGGCCATTCAGCGAGTCATGATGTTTTGTACTTCTGTAATTATATTAAAATTGTAACATAAGGAATGAAACAAAACAAAAAAAAAAATGAACCAAATACGGTATGACGTCATTAATTGCGACACATATATAAATTACTCTTATTTTTCAAACTTTACTTTACCTTGTGTCCACGTTAACTATCTTACTTTACAATTTTTTGATTTTAGTCCGTTCGTTCTAATAGCGTAATACTTAAAAAAATTAAATAGTTGTTATTCATTAACTAATAATTCCAATTCCATAAATGCAGCAAAAAAAAAAAAATATACTCTTCAAATAACTTCGTACGACTAATTAAGATCTTGTCTTGGTGTCTGTCCACACAATCGGTGTTGTTGTTATCTTTCCGAGATCTCTTTCATACTCAATGAAGCAAAATAAAATCATCAATGGAAAAAAACCATGAATGAAAATAGTATCAAGCAGATTTGGTTTTGTTGAATTTTATTTTTTTCTTGTACGCAAATAGTAAAAATATTACACCCAGTAGGAAATTTCCTTTGATTTAAATAAATGTTAATAAAAACAAATATATTAAAAGTTGAATTGTATTGATTATAATATAAAAGTTACCTTTGGGTTTTAATTTTGAGAAAAAAAAATGCATGTGCAATAGGTAAAACGTATATTAAATTCTCCGTGATAATTACGATTAAGGCGTCAATTTATATTACTCTTAGTTCCGTATTAAATAATTATTCATTAAATAGAAATTTTAATTATAATCACCATAAAAAAAAATTACATTAGCACGAGTTGGAATTTTATTTCAAGCTTTAATTTTTTCTTTATTCAGTAAATTGCAAAAATATTTGCTTAATGTTTTAGCTTTACCAATTTTATAATTGCTTTGCAAATATATAATTTTCAAAATTTTAATTGATTTTTAAGATTAAAAAAAAAAATCTTTTCACGTGTATTCAGTTAACGCTTAGAATTCGATGTAATCTCTTTCAATTCTGGATCAAAATAGACAGGAAATAATGTGAGCTAAAAGTACCTGGTATCAAGATTATTTGAGAATTCTATTCAGCAGGGTTTCGGAGCAAAAGTGATGTCAAGTTTCAATGTTAATACGTGGTTAGTGATGCAACTTTAATAATACAAGTAACCACTTCAGTTATTCGATTAAAATGATATTCTGTGTTTTTTTTTTTGTTTAATGAAAATATACTTTTGAAATTTAAGAAGGTTGATTTTAAAATTTCAATATAGTAACAAAAAAAATTATTATGTTAGAAATTTCGTTACATCCCCAAAGTAAGCAAATGTCCCTAAACTTATGCGGGGAACGAATAAATGACTCTAGACTATGCGCTGTGCATACATATATATATATATATATATATATATATATATATAATCCTTTAAATTCCTAGGAGGAACATAGGGCCACAACAAATTTTTTCCTTTCCGCTCTGTCTTCGGCTATGTGTTTGATTTGGTTCCAGGAATACCCTGCATCTTGAATTTCCCTTAGCGTATTTCGTCTCCAGGTGTTGCTCGGACGACCAATTCTTCTACTACCCTGGGGGTTGAACTCAAGCACCTTCCTTGTGATGTCATTTTGTGGTTTACGGAAAGTGTGACCGAGCCATCTGTATTTTCGGATTTTTATGGTTTCAGCGATTTGTGGTTGTTAAGTTTTATACCACAGTTCTTCGTTGCTGATGATATTCGGCCAGAACACCTTCAGGATACGTCGAAGACATCTATTTACAAACGACTGCATTTTCTTAGATTCTTTTATTGGCAGGTTCCAGGTCTCGCATCCATATAACAAGGTTGATTTTACATTTGAATTAAAGATGTTTACTTTCGTTCTTATGGATATATTTGAGGATGATCAAAATTTGCCGAGCGAACCAAAAGTTTGTCGAGCTTTATTCAGTCGGTATTGGATGTCGGCAGAACTACCTCCAGATTTATCAATTATAGAGCCTAAGTAGAGATATTCCTTAACATCATCTAAATCTTGATCAAAAAGTTTAAATTGACGAGTGTTATCGGTGTTTAGACGTAGCGATTTTGTTTTAGATGAGTTTATTTTAAGACCAACTGTGTCAGCATATGAGCTAATTAGGTCAAGCTTCCGTTGCATTTCGTTGAAGTTATGGGAAATAAGACAAATGTCATCTGCATAGTCTAAATCGTTTAGTTTGGCATTGATATCCAAGTTTACACCGCCCTCGTTCGGAACTGACTGTCTCATTACAAGATCAAGGACAACATTGAAAAGTAAGGGGGAAAGAACGCAGCCTTGTCTGACACCCACGCTCATGTCAATGCAATTACTCTTTAGGCCTTCGTGGAGAACTATGCATCGGGCGTCGCTGTAAAGAGCTTTTATTAAGCTGCTGATTTTAAAGTTTATACCTTTACACTTTAAGGCTTCCCAGATGGCAGATTGATTGATGGAGTCGAAAGCACGTTTGAAGTCCACAAAAACAAGATACATAGGGACTCTTAATTCGGCAGATTGCTCTACTATAATACGAAGACTATTTATGTGGTCCACGCACGATCTGTTTGGCCGGAAACCAGCTTGCTCGGGTCGCAAGTTTAATTCCAAAGCGTTAAAGATTCGACGATGTAGAATTTGAGCGATGATTTTATTTATAATATTAAGAAGAGTTATCCCTCTCCAGTTTGAGCATTCCATCAAGTTTCTTTTTTTTTTTTGGTAGCTTTATAATAAGCTCATCCTTAATATCATCTGGTAGGTTTTCAGTGTCCCAGAAACGTTGATGACGGGGTGAATTAGCGTTGCTGTCAGTGTGCTGTTAACTTTAAAAAGTTCTGGAGGAAGGTTGTCTAAAGCCCGTATGACACTGTATAGTTTTTGTATAGTTTCAAGATGTATTGGGAGAAAGAAACAACATTAATGTGCGAATGAAACATATATACAATTTGTAAACTTGGACCATATTTAAATTGTGCACAAAACCACAAAGTGCAATATTTTTATTCATTTTCTTTTTTTAATTGTACTATTATTTGTTTACAAAAAACTGACAACAAACTTATTTGCCTGTGAGAAATGTCAAGATAAAGTTCAAAATTTTCGTTTGCACTTTTGACAGATATCCCAATTTTTCGCTGATTTATCGATAACAAAAGTATTTGTTTTGACATTTACTACAATTTGGCACTATGTGTTCGTACTCTTTACACTAGTTAAAAAATTGAGTAACAATATATTTGTACAGCTTTAATTTAGATTGTCAATACAAAAACTATACAGTGTCATACGGGCTTAACCCACTTGATTTATTGACTTTCAATGCGTTTATAGCACCTGCGATTTCATCTGTATTAGGGGTATTTACGTCAATAGGGAGAAGAAAGTCATGATTTCTGCACCTGCATATGGATTGATTGTTGATGGTATCTTGGGTGAAAAGGTTTTTATAATAATTCTGCGACACATGAACTTGATCGTGTTTGGAGTATTTAATTACACCATTCGCGTCCTTTAAGGGTTTATTGTTCGAGTGATTTTTCCCAGCTATGAGTTTTGTTAGCTTGTAAAGATCTCTTGAGCTGTTACATACTTATTCATATTTCTGTATATATGAAGACATATTTGAAATTGTTAAAAAACTGAAAGTTAACATAATTATATCCACACAAATATAGTACCACACTTGGCTATATATAATCATATTTGTCTGTGTAAAATTTTATAATTTTCTATATATCTTTTTTACTCGGGTGGTTATTAATAACATATTTATATCTATTGATTTAATAATTTGTATTCAATACATCCTATTTAAAATTTAAAGTAAAAACTCCAGATATTACGTTATTATGCATTGGATTTACAGTTATATTTTCTTAATTTTATTTGAAAACTACCCAGTCAAAAAAAGACAAACGCAGTCAAAAAAATTTGTCGGCAGAATCTACTGAAAACGACAGTTAAAACAATGTTAAATGCAAGGTCTACAAAAATAACTAAAACTAATCCATTTTGATCTGTTAAAAAACAATTACACACAAAAAATCAATAAAATTTCAATTAAACAAAAATGTTTTAATTTTTGTATCAAAAATACAAACATGTTTTATTCTGTCTATATTATTCTATATTTTCATATATTTAGCTAGAATAGTGTTCTAATTCAAGTCCAAAATCTAATATGACATTGTCATATTCGATTTTATTTGCTGGTTTTCAAAAACTTTGATCATTTTCATGATACACAATACAATGGTTTCATTGGCATCACCCAAATCTTCAGTTGTCCGCAATAGAAAACGACAATTTGCTTAACTCAAACCGAGACGTTACATTCAACAGGCAAAATCAACTATGAGAATTTGTCTGCCTTAGACCTAGTTTTTTTCCAAAACTTTCACGAACTTTACAAAACTTTACAATAAAAACTCAGTACACGATTTTTTCATCACTACACGTGACCAAAAATCATTACATGTACTGATGAAATCAGTACGAATGGTCAGACTACATATACAACCCTTTTTTCAATAAGAAAAAGGAATCAACAATTTACATAAGATGTGTTTCCTTGTCTTTCGCTTTAGTCTATATACCTGAACGTATATTTGTTTTAAGTGCGTATTTTTTAAATTTTGAGTGCATATTTTAAGAGTTTTCATGCATATTATAGGCGCTTAACATACTTTTTAAGTTCATGAAGTTCCTGTCCCTGGTTATAAGAAATAACAAGAAATGTGTCAGTTAAAGTACCACACTCAAAAAAGTTTTACAATTACTACATGACAGTTGTTTTTGTAGTAATCAGTAGTAGCTGTTTTTAACTGCAATTACAGTTGTTTTCCTATGTAGTAATGCAATACAACTATTATGACAGTTATTTAAAAAAAAACCAACTGAAGAAAATTACTGCATTTTTGGAACAGTTATTTGAATCAGTTATTTTAGTATTTTAATAAACAACTACCAAAACAGAAATTCTGCAGTAAATTAATTTTTAATTTTTGTGAGTTATTTAAAAATCGAAGATTATTTTGAGTTTTTAAAAATTCTCGTTTAGTTTATATTTGTTATTATTATTATGTTCATAGTTCGCACACAATAATTAGACAATTTCATTGTATCTGCAATGCATAAAAACATTATAACTGGATCATAGGATGTAGGAAATACAATTTTTTTTATTGAAAAAACAATATTTTTAAAATATCGAAAACATAACTCTTAAAAACAGTAGTTTTTTTTTGTTAACAATTTTTACAATTATTTAAAAAATTTTGTAGTAAAAAATGATGAGTTGTTTTTACAAAATTCTTAGCTGTTTTTACTGAATTTGTTTTCAAAAGTTAACGACAATTCCTTTTTTAGTTATTTTAACGGTTATTACCTTTTTAGCAGACATCGCAGATTCAACTGTCAAACTTTTTTAAGTGCAATGGTAAAAATAAAGCTAAATGCACTTGTGGTATATAATTGTATAGTATTTACACCTGCTTTTATTTTTAATAAAACAATTAAAACTAATTACACTACTCAACCGGCCAAAAAATGGATTTTAAATACACCTTTTTTCATTGACCTAGTACGATGAATCCAAATCTGGAAAAAATGTTTATTTGCTGTTTTTGAAATATCGCGGTTTTTATATTTACATCAGTAACCCCATTATTTCGTATATTTTGCTTGATATTTTCGAAATTTAACTGCATAATCAGAAATTTTTATTAAGAATATAAATATACACAAAATTATATTAAATTTTAATACTCAAATTAAATATAATATTGTCATTATCTTGCAAGAAAGTTGAAAATTGTCCTTTTTTTAGTTTTATGCTTATAAATTTTATGTGCTTCACGGACCCCTTGAGACACTTTTACTTGTTCACGGATCCCCAACATATACTAAAAAAAATGCAAAAGTAACGAAATAAACAAAAATTTAATTTTTTTATTTTAAAAATAAAAAATATTTCACAAAATCACATACAGTAAAACTCGATTAATAAGAACTCCGACTAGAAAAATTAATTCGTTATAATCAAGATTCTTATTTACTGTAGCAAAATTTCTTTAAATTTTTTTTCATTGTTCACAAAATTTAAAAAAAATTTATAAACTTTCTTAAATAGCGTGAAATTCTTTAATTTTATTTCATAAAAAGATATTTTTCGTTACATTTGCTAAAATTTAGAAATTTCTTATTAAAAATTTAAAATTACATTAAAATTTGTTCAGTTCATCTTAACCGAGGGTTCATCTTGATCAAGTTCGTATTAACAGATTACAGTAGATCTTTTTTAGTGATTTTCTTAGGAGTTTTAGAAAAAGATCATTATGATGAAATTTAAATTTTTAGAGAAATGTCAGTCCAATTTTATTGAGTTCGTTTGCTACTAGCAGAGCTTTTAAATTAAATATAAAGAAAACATTTATGTTTAAAATTCATAAATAAATAAATATCAATTACAAAAACAATTTTTAAATTGTTTATAGAATCAATTATAAAAATTATGACGTCTTCGAGAGGTACTTATCGATTATTGTAAACAATTACCAATTACTTAAAACATCTACTTATTTGTAAATTTTACCCAATTTTAGGTGAGTCAATGCAGTTCAAACAAAATTTTCAATTATTGAAAAAAAATTTTAAATAATTTTAATTATTAATAACATTGAAAAAATTATTGTGAAATTTTTTTTAATTTGTTTTAAAGAATCATTTTAGCGGAACTTTTAACTAAATTTGCACATGTTTTAAATACCGAAGCAAAAAAAGTTTGCTTTATTAAAGAAAAATATTTTTTTTTTTTATTAATTAATAATCATATAATTACAAATTATATACTATTACCCTAACCGAGCACTAGCTACTATGGCATTCGGCGCGTTGTAGCGAAAACAGACCAGTGCCTCTGGTGGGAATCGAACCCACTACCCCCGCACAGATAAGCCAGCACGCTACCAACTAGCCTACCGGGGCGCACGGAAAAAAAATATTAGTTTTTTGTATTACTACTGAAGAATTTGCAATTACTTGCAGATCCTGTGTTCGTAATACATATTTCTTTATACATTTAGGTAAGCTGAGTCTAAAAGCTTTTAAAATATCCCGGTTATTATATTTACGTTGCATACTCCGTTTTTTTTATGAAACATTTTTCTTTGAAAATAGTTTAGTATATTTTCATGGGAATTGCAATTTTAATACAAAAATTAGAAAATTAGTTTAGTGGAATATTTTGTTTACTTTTTAGTGATAACATTTAATTTTTTAGTATACATAAAAGTTACTAAACATGTAAAATTTTCAATTCCTTGCAATAAGGGTAAAATATCCTTGAAATAAACCTAGAAATGATTATAGATGAATTTCATATCAAAACCCATAAAAAAGGCACATTTTGAACCCGACCCTCTCAGATTTTGATGAAATTTTGCATACAGCTACATTTTACCTATAATTGGATTTTTGAAAATATGTGGGCGTGGCAAGGTATCGAAGTTTTTGAAAAATGACGATAATAAGTACTTTCAAACTCTGTGATTACTACGGAATAGCTGAACAGATTTCAAAGTTATTGGTACCATTAGAAAGGTATTTAAATCAGCTTTCGAAAATATACACTTTAAAAAATGGATTTATTCCAAAACTTGATTTTAAAGTTTTTTTAAAAAAAAATTATTTTTAAAAAATGTGTAATTTTTTTTTTATTTATTTTTTTAATACTATGCTAAAAGTTAGCATATATTCCGAAAGTCAACAGTATGAGCTGCCCAAAATTATATATTAAATCTAAAAAAATAAAAATAAAAAAAAAAAAAAATTAACCAAGGGTAAGTCCATATTTTGGGGGTGTCTGAAAAATTAGATAATACGATTCTTGCTCTAATCTATTGGACTTACAAAAAAATCTGTATACCGTCCAAAGTATAGCTACTTTATTCTCTTTTGTCACACAATGATATCAAAATATAAGGAAGTTACAAGAGATGTATTTACTTACAAAAATTTAAAAAAAAAGAAAAAAAAAACGCCATTTTAGTTTTTAGATATGTTATATATTAAAGAGGCCTTTCTAAAAAATATTTTTTTTGAAAAAACACTTGGCCTTTGAAGTGTTTTCCCAGTTTAAAGTTCTATTTTTGGCAAAAAAAAAAATTTCAGTGTAATAGGAAATTACAGTGCATGTTTTCGAAAGCTGATTTAAATACCTTTCTAATGGTACCAATATCTTTGAAATCGGTTTAGCCATTCCGTAGTAATCACAGCTTGAAAGTACATATTGTCATTTTCAAAAACTTTGTTACCTTGCCACGCCCACATATTTTTAAAAATGCGATTTCTAAGAATGATATGGTGTGTGTATAGGTAAAATGTAGCTGTATGCAAAATTTCATCAAAATCTGAGGAGGTCGGGTTCAATGCATATCGGTTTTGATATGAAAATCATCTATACTCAAATGAAAGATAATTTTGTGTAGATTCATATTCTTAAAATGTGAAAAATATGCTTTTGCAATTAAATTTTGAAATATCAAGCAAAATATACGAAAAAATGGGGTAAATGATGTAAATATAAAATCAGATTTTTTTTTTTAATTTGCTTTTCTAAATTATTAAAAATATATATTTCAAAGACAGGTTCTGCAAAAAGTTGAAAATTGTTGAGTAGTGTTATTTTGCAACCAATAAAATTATCACTTTAATTTTAAAATCTCCCTTTTAATTTTCCCAATTGCGTGTTGTCAGTTTAATAGTTTCTGTTCACCCTTCTAAAATATTGACAGTAATTTTGCTAGTTTTATAAAATTTAGTTTAATATTTTATTTATAAATAAACAAATTTTGTTGTATGAAACATTAATAGCTTTTCATGAAATTGTTTTATCGTAAAATGACTCAGAAATATTTGTTAAAAACCCCATTTAAAAACCTTTGGAGTGGCGTGTTTTTTAAAGTGTTACGTATGTTTTGATATTATTTTTTTTTTTTTTGGCGGAAAATTATTTTAACGATAATATCAATATTTACCACCACAGAAAGAGTGTTTGATTAATTACATTACATATATCTATATAATTTAGGACATATCGTTTAAAATTATTTCTAAATGGTTCACTCAAAAAAGTTTTTCTGTCGAATCTACTGGAAATGACAGTTATAACAAGAGAAAAAAAAAAATATTGAAAAAAGGCAAAAAATAGTAAAACCAGAAAAAAGGCAAAAAATAGTAAAACCAGAAAAAAGGCAAAACTAGAAAAAGGTAAAAAAAGTTAAGTCTTTTTTAAAAAAAAGCAAATAAATTTTCAGAAAAATAGCATTTCAAACGAAGAAAGTTTTAAAAAGCATTTTTAAAACAAAGAAAAAGCTGCTTTTAAGCTAACTAAGCAACATATAATTTGGACTAAATTAACCCTTAGATGCTCTTGGTGTCAAAAATACCCATAGTTGAAAAAACTTTAAAAATATGTTGTGTTATGTTAACATTTTAAAAGTTTTTCAACTATGGGTCTTTTTGACACCAATATCATCTAAGGGTTAATTTAGTGCAAATTATATGTTTAATGATTAAAGTACTGGTCTAAGCCAGGTTTGTAAAAAAAAAGAATTTAAATACTTTTTGTTCAAATATATATAAATTCTCGCAGTAACATTTTTGATCTTAATGCGGCTTGGCAAGGGTTAACGTTTTTTAATATGTCCAAAACTTTTGGCACAGAATCTTCAAATATTGTGTTATTATATTTTACATCACGTTTATTAAAATTCAAAAGTAGTAAAAAAATCTTCAACGTTTTTTGTAAATTGAAATATATAAGTGTGTGGTCTCTTGGGGCCTCTGGTCCACATGCCTCTGGTCCACATGGGTTTATTTTCAACCTTAAGTCATGATGATAAACAAAAACAAGAAACGGTACAAAAGTAGCTAATTTTCGATTTTAAATATTTATGACAACAAATAAGGCAAAAACTACCAAAAAAAAACTCCTCAAAATTTGCATAAATTAAATCGTTGCCCTACCCAAGTGTGCGAGGGGATATTTTTAAAATTTTTTATTTTCGATCTCTCACATGTTTTAAACAAGTAACTGGAGTCCAAATCTCAATTTTTGCGATTTTGTTGAAGAAATTTTTTTAAAATTTGAAATTGGAGATTTGAAAAACACCCTAAAATTTTTGTCCGTTTTTGACATCACATTAGGACAGGTTAACGCCATCCAAAAAAAAAAAACTTCTTCTACATCTCACAAATTTGAGTCTTTTAAGTAAAAAAAAAATATATTTCAGTAATGAATTTAAAAATTTTTTAAAATGTGTGCTCGAATTTTTCGGTCAAGTAATAATTGCCACCTTAGTGATCTGGGGCATTATTTATTACTGGGCTAGTTTTTTAACCGATTTTGTGTTTTTATACCTTTTTGAAAACATAATTATATCTTCATTTCGATTAATTTACCTTCTTGAGTAAAAACTTTTACTACATTTAAAAAATTTTACAAAAACTAAAAAAGTGACTTTTTCGCCTTGTATTCCGTTTTCTAAACTTTAGGGCTGAATGGGGTCGGAAAGGCATAGTCCGATTGAGCTAAAACTTTCACAATAGCATTTTTACACTAAATGACACAATCCTAGACCTGAGCACCTATAAAAATCGAAGATCGATTTTATAAAACCACTTTAATACTGTAACGTGTCCCCAACGGCACTGCTGTGGTGATGCCAGCTAGCTCGCGTTGGCATATATTCCAGGTCGGATTCCAACCCACCACTTCAGCACAGGGACAAGCACACTAAAAAAAAAACTAATAAAAATCAACAACATTTTAGACTTCGATTTCGATTTGAATTTCTTAATCCTATCATATAAAAATTTATAATATATAGAATGTTTTTAAATCAAGAAACGATACAAAAGTAGCTAATTTTCGATTTTAAATATTTTATGACAACAAATAAGGCAAAAACTACCAAAAAACACAATTTCCTCGAAATTTGCATAAATTAAATCGTTGCCCTACCCAAGTGTGCGAGAGGATATTTTTAAAATTTTTTATTTTCGATCTCTCACATGTTTTAAACAAGTCACTGGAGTCCAAATCTCAATTTTTGCGATTTTGTTGAAGAAATTTTTTTAAAATTTGAAATTGGAGATTTGAAAAACACCCTAAAAATTTTGTCCGTTTTTGACATCACATTAGGACAGGTTTACACCATCAAAAAAAAAAAAAACTTCTTCTACATCTCACAAATTTGAGTCTTTTAAGTAAAAAAAATATATTTCAGTAATCAATTTAAAAAATTTTTATAATGTGTGCTCGAATTTATCGGTCAAGTAATAATTGCCACCTTAGTGGTCTGGGGCATTATTTATTACTGGGCTAGTTTTTAACCGATTTTGTGTTTTTATACCTTTTTGAAAACATAATTATATCTTCATTTCGATTAATTTACCTTCTTGAGTAAAAACTTTTACGACATTTAAAAAATTTTACAAAAACTAAAAAAAAGTGACTTTTTCGCCTTGAAACTTTAGGGCTGAATGGGGTTTGGAAGGCATAGTCCGATTAAGCTAAAACTTTCAAAATAGCATTTTTACACTAAATGACACATTCCTAGACCTGAGCACCTATAAAGATCGATTTTATAAAACCACTCTAATGTATACATTTAAGACTTCGATTTCGATTTGAATTTCTAAATCCTATCCTATAAAAATTTATAATATGTAGAATGTTTTTAAATCATTTTATTTTTTTATAAAAATTCTATTGAAAAAAAATTATATTGAAAAGCGGGATAGTCCCGCCAAAGAGGGATGGTTAGTCAGGGTAGGTACTACCGATTCAGAATTAAGCATATCAAATGCGACTGATATTTCTTTAGATTAAAGTGATATATCTCATATGAACCAAAACACCTTTCATGTCTTGTATGCAAATAGTAAAATAAGTGTTGGTGAAGCAGTATTAAAAATTTTAGATATACTAAAACATAAATTACGAAAAACTGAGCAAAGAGCCCAATTAAACCTTATAGATTCAATATTATAATATTAAAGTCATAAAAAATTGTTTATCTTATTAACTCATTCTCTACTATTGCCTGTATAAATTATGGAAACTTGAAAATCTATTTTCTTTTAAATATTTTTGTCAAGAATTCGTACAGCAGCGAGAAGGGGTAAAAAATAAAAAAAATTTCGTCCTCATATATGGTCATAACTACGAAAACAATAAAACATATTGCCCATATATGGATTCATATATGGATTTATATGGCGTATATGATGAAATATATGAACCAACATATGCAATATATTATCATATATGGAGTCATACATATCCATATATAAACTTTTCCTTTGCATGCATTTAAACATACATATATGATTCCATACATAACATATATGTCGATTAGGGTGGGGCGATTTGAACATCTTCGCGTTTCTGATTCTTGGGATTGTACTGATCATGGGCTTTAAAATTACAATAAAATGAATTAAATAAATAAAAAAAAAATAAAATAAAAAAAAAGTCCACTAGACCATACGTCTACGGTGAATGTGGGATGGACATATCTCAGAAAGTAGGAGGAGCTCATCCAAGATCATGGTATCAATCTCTTCTTTGGAATATTCTCTAGCAGATTAATGCATGAAACATCATCCTAGCCCGCGTTTAACGGGTTAATATTTAATATTGAAAAGTGGGCATTTTTAGCCGTATTTGGGTAAAGTAACAATGCCCGGGATTGACATATCTCAGGAAGTACTAGGAGCTTATCCAATATTATGGTATCAATCTTTTCTTTGGATTCTCTAGCAGATTAAGGCATCAATCATATTTGTGGGTGGGGTTTAAGGGGTTAGTTTTTAATTTCAAAATAGGGCTTTTTTGCCGTAAAGTCAAAATCTGGAAGCTCGATTTTCACCGTAGACGTATGGTCTAGTGGACTTTTTTGCTCAGTACAATCAAAAGAATCAGAAACGCGAACGCCCATTACGATTTTTTTCCTTCCATACTAATCGCCCCACCCTAATGTCCATATATATATGCTCATACATGAAACAATATATTATCCTATATGAACTTTTTCACCTGGGAAGTAAGAAATTGCCGAATTATTTCCAAAAATTTTGTGATATATCCCCCTGTGGCATGTGTCCTATATTTGTAGAATAGCAAAATTTACCAAAACTCAATTTTTTAACTCTCCTGAACACTTTGGTTTTTGGATTTTATACCTTTATTCGAACGAGACCTTCGTATGTACAACCAAAAATGTTGTGTTTGTGTATAAACATTTCATTATTATTCAAATTAATGTTATACATTTTTTAATTCGTTGTGCACTTTAGGTGTGTTTCCGTACGTTGCCGGCTTTACCCACGGGAACTCATTGCAACCGTGTATACATTTTTATTACATCTAAGAATTTTTTCAAATTATTTTCAAAGGAACTTGTATTTATTTTAGTTTAAAATAAATTTCACTCCCGCTGATTTTTTAAAATTAAAATATTAAACTTTACCTAATTTAAATTTATTTTTTTTTGCTGACTCACCAAAAATAATCACAACAAACCACACTTTTTTAAAACTACCAGATTAAACATTTAATTTCGTAAAACAAAATATTTTGGTAAATTCTTTTATCTTTAACTTACGGAAAAATGCTTAAATGTTAAATGTATAGTATTTAAAACAGAGACGTTTAAAGGGGCGTTTTAACAGTACACTTTAACATTTAATCCTAATAAATCTGAAAAATAAAAAATAACAAATTGTCGTTTTAACTTTTTGCTTAACTTTTTGCCAAAAACTACATATTTTGCAAATATGCATTGTTTTTTAAATCAAGAGTGGCCAAATTTTAGAAAAATGAATTTTAAAAATAAATTGCATAAAAAATGCATTTATTTTTGTTGCTGGAATATAATTTTTATCGCAGTATAAAAATAGATGCCTCATGTAAAAAAGTTTATACATATTGAGATATAATTTTATACAATTAAATGTTTCAATGTATACATTTATAGTATATACATATAAACATATGTATGCACAGCGCATACTCTAGGGACATTTATTCGTTCTCCCGCATAGTTTAGGGAACTCGAATTTGTCGTTGCCCAGGTGACGGTTGCTCTTTTAATAATTTTCATTTCAATATTTTCTCAAGTAGTTTTTGTCCGCTTTGTGGGCTCCTGCTTTAATATTTCTAATCTTTTTTTTTTTTTTTGTTGTTTTATATATTTTTTTTTTTTTTTTTAATTAATTTATTTTCTTAATAACTTATCTCATGAATGTTCCTGTGATAAATTTTTTGCTATCGATAATTTTTTATATTTTTTTTTTTTTTTTAACTCAATAATAACTTGTGGATTCTGTTAGGAAAAATAATAAGGAAAAAGAATAAATAAGATGAACTCCGTTGTGAATTTAGGGCCCGTGTGTAGTAACAGCTCTGTTATTGGACGTAGCATGTTAAGTGCACAGGGAAAATTAAAGATTGGTCATTACAATATAAATAGTTTCAACTTGTCTTCGTCTACATTTAAATTAAATGAATTGAGGAACATCTTTGAGAGAAATATTCTTGATATTGTTGGTTTAAGTGAAACTTGGCTTAAGCCTGAAACTTTGTCTAATGTTATTAATATTCCTGGATACGATATTTGTAGAAGTGATCGCCCAAGACCTACGAGAGCTGGAGGTGTAGCATTATTATTTTCAAAGAGAATTAAATACAAAATAGTTTTTCAATCACAAATGTATAGTACATATGAGGCTATATTTGCAGAAGTAACTGTTAATGGCATACAAGTTTTGGTTGGTGTCAACTATTTGCCTGATGGCAATTTGGAAGCGTTTGAGGATGCTGTTGGGGATATTCTTGTACAATATTCTAATGTTTGTATGATGGGTGACTTTAACCTGAACATGTTTTGTCCGGTTAAGTCTAACTTAGTTCGGGAAATGTGTAGAAGGCTAGACTTAGTATGTCGTCATAACTCAATACCTACACACTTTGATATTCGCACAGACTCAACGTCACTTATCGACTTTTTTCTGTTAAGTTCTTCACTGGTTGTAAATTCGTCCGGCCAAATGCAATGTCCTGGAGTTTCACGCCACGCACTAATTTTCGTTGCAGTAGATATTCCGATTATCTGTCCTCAACGTTATGTTTCTTATCCAGATTACAAAGCTGTGAACATGGAAGTTTTAGAAGCAGCTTTTTATTCTCAGGACTTCAGGCGCATGTATTCTACGGCTGATGTGAATATACAATTGGGGGTTCTTATGTCGAATATCAATGCTTTGCATTCGTTGGTACCAATTGTACGGCGTAAAACTGGTCATAATAACAACAATAATTGGTTTAATTCTCCTGAGATAGTTTACCATACCTCATTGCGAGATTTAACTTACAGATATTATTTACAGAACACAAATTCCGAAAATTGGTCAATATACTGCCAGCACAGGAATCGTCTAAAGAGGGTAATCAGAGTAGCAAAGAGGCGTGCCCATTCAAGTGTATTTCAAAGTCTTGGCCACAGGCAAATGTGGAACTACTTAAGACGTAATGGTTGTTTGGAGACAGTAGATCATGACGCATCCGCTAACCCGGATGAGGTAAATGATTTTTTCGTTTCTTGTCAGATAGGCAATACTTCTAATCCGTTGGATTTGCCGGATAATAGTGGTTTTTCACTTCGTCATGTAGAGCAAGACGAATTGTTTGTAGCATTAAAGAAAATTAAATCGAATGCTGCTGGTCATGATTCTTTATGTTTAAAATTTGTCAAAATAATTTATCCATTAATATCTTCTCATTTTCTTCACCTGGTAAATACAATCATTACAACATCGGTATTTCCTGATGATTGGAAAACAGCTAGAGTTGTTCCCATAAGGAAAGAAGGCAACTCTAATGCATTGGATAATTTACGTCCGATATCGGTTCTTCCTGTTCTTTCAAAAGTTGTAGAACATATTATTAAGGATCAAATGGCTTTTTATATCGATGAAAATTCTTTGATTCACTCATCTCAGTCCGGTTTTCGTCGTGGCTATAACACAAATTCTGTCCTAATTGGTCTGACTGATTCTGTGCGAAAACTTGTTGATAACGGTAAAAATGTAGTGTTGCTTTCATTAGATTTATCTAAAGCTTTTGATAGAGTAATTCATTCTAAGCTTATAGAAAAATTATTTCACCATTTCGATTTTTCAGCCCAAGCTTGTAAGCTTATATATTCCTACCTTAGTGGAAGAAAACAGTTTGTTTCTATTGGGAACTCTTCTTCTTCAACATTGCCAATTACTAGCGGAGTTCCTCAAGGGTCCGTAATTGGACCTTTGTTATTTATGATTTATTTAAATGATCTCTTAAGAATCGTACATGGTTTATCCGTTCAGCCATATGTTTATGCTGATGATGTACAGTTTCTATGCTATGCTGATGCACAGTTCTTAGATGTCTTGGAAGGTTGTGTTAATTTTGTTATTCAAGAAGTTTTGTCATGGACATCTAACAATGGTTTTTGTGTTAATGCTAGAAAAACGAAGTTGATGGGATTTGGATCTTTGACTAATAATTTATCTGTAACGCTTAATGGTATACCTTTAGATTTTGTAGATAGGATGAAATGTCTTGGAGTTGTTATAGACAATGATCTGAGTTTTTCTTCACATATGAATTACATTTCATCTAAGATTTCGTTTTTATTAAGAAGGTTGTACACGCTTGATCTATATCTGCCACTTCGTATTAAAATTAAAATTGCAAATGCTTTGTTAATGCCACATATACTGTACTGTGCTGAGGTGATTTCTGGAACCACAGCTGGTGAATTTAGTAGATTTACTAAAATTTTTAACAGAATAATACGTTATACTTTCGGATTGAAACTTCGTAATCATGTTACGCCATACGTTAAAAAATTTCTTGGTTGCGATTTCGAGAACTTTATTGGTATGAGAATATTGATATATTTTTACAAGTTAATCATAACAGGCTTTCCTAACTATATTGTACAAAATTTCCATTTCTCGCATTCTATAAGAAATCCTCAAATAATATTCCCCCGCATTCATACTGGCTTTTTTGATCGCTCATTTAATGTAAGATTAATACGATTGTGGAATGCTTTACCCAGAGACTTAAGGTGTTTTTCATATTCGCCTCAGGTCTTTAGGCGAAAGCTGGAAGAACATGCCAAAACTCATAACTTAATTTAATCTTTTTCCCTTTTTTATTTATTTATTTATTTTTTTTGTAACGATTAAACTGAATCCACTAATTATTTGTTTATGGAAATAATAATTTAAGCATTGTCTGTATTTTTTCTTAAAATTTTAGTTATATATTGAATTATTTTTATCTTTAAGGTATATTTTATATATATATATTTAATTTTTTTTTTTTTATGTTGTTGTTACTGTAGTAGCCTTAATTAACTGTATATGGCCCTAAGGGCTCGGTTAAATAAAATGAAGAAATAAAAAAAAAAAAAAAAAAAAAAACCAACGTGGAGGGGATCTTAGGCACTTGTTGCTAGCAAGCTAGACAACTTTACACCCATGTTATATAAACAATATTTTCTTAGTGAATTTAGATTTAGATGTTATGAGTTCGTTAACAGTGATGCAAGCCGTCGGTCATCAGCCGGTTAGCCACCGCCGCCTACAGGTTAACCACCGCCGACACTATCGGCTTGAATCGGCTGTCGGCTAAGCCGTTTCACATATTTGACCATAATTATCAAAAAAAATGTTTTCTTGAAAATGCTTTGCAACGAATATGAGTGGAGAACAATACACAAAAAACCACAAATTTTCTGTTTTTTTAAATGCAACAATGTTTTGTTTTACATAAAAAAAACTGAGTTGCTTTTCTACAATTTGTTGATAAAATTTTGATACATTTTATTTTTTACATATTTTAATGAAAAATTATTTAAAAAAAATATATATAGGTAAAAAAAATCATTAATACTATGCTCATACGACATTCGACTTTTAACTTTCGAAAAGCTGGTTTACTAGTAGGGGTTTCGAAAAGCTGGTGCTAGTAGTAAATAGCATTATTTCCAAAGTTAACACATAATTCAAATAAATTAAATCAACACTGAAAGAACTAAAATCGAGTTACAATTGAAATATTTTCAAATAAAATTTAAAGTTTATTTGAATTTGCTCCTATTAAGCGAATTGCAGTATGAATTAAAATAATTTGTAACTTTCAAGATTCAATTACATATTAAAATTTCATTAAATATTGTTTTTTTTTTTATTTCAAACAAATTTTTATTAAGTACTTTAAAAACTTTAATTCAAATTGGAAGAAAATAGTTAAAACTAAAAAAAAAAATATTTTTGACATTTTTTTTTTAAATATCGCCACTTTTTTCAATTTTTCAATTTTGACATTTTGTCTATATTTGATTTTTTACTTTTGCCATTTTATATAATTTTGTGTCATAAGTTGAAAAAAATCGCTAAAATTGGAAAAAAACATACGATTGTTTTTAATTTTGGTGATTTTTAGAATATGTAGCGATTGTTTTTCAAACATTTTACTTTAAAATTTTAAAACTTTAAAACCAAAAGTTTTTTTTTTTGATCTTTTATTATAAATTATGACTGTTTTTTTTTCAATTTATAACGAGCTTTCAACCTCCGTATATTTACAAAAATAAAGCAAATCAAATATATTAGCTAGGTTGATACTAGTATTTCGATCTGGCTAAAGATCTCATCAGAACCCGAAGTTTTAGAAAAGACATGCTATATGATTTATTAATTAAAAATGTCTTTATCTGATACTGCAGATTTTATCTACTAACGCCCAAATTTAAATTTTTAAGGGATTTACTAGCTTTATAAATCAATAAAAACGACAATATTTAAGCAATTATAAAAAAATAAATAAATGGTTTATTGAAAAATTTATTTTTGAAATACACTATTAAATATTATTATACAAATTATAATTTAGAATTCAGACTTGCATGGCAAATCTGGTAACCATTTCATTATATACCCTTTTTTTAAAGGCAATGTCGGGTGTAAAAAGACACCCAAAAAAATACGTTTTTATTTTTCAAACAAATACTAGGCAAAAATTTAAAAATGTCTCTAAGTTAGTGACTTAATATTTTAGTCCTCTACAAGACAAAAAAGTCTCGTTAAGTCTGCACAGTGGCACCCGATTTCCAATATCTTGTTTTAAGAAGAAAGGATTTAAAGTAAATATTGGTCATGTAAAATATAGGACAAGAAGTTTGTTTAAAAAGGTGTTACATTTTTATTTCTGCGATTTGTTCTCCAAAATCTTCATAGCATATAGAAAAGTTCAAACCATTAAAATATAAAAAAAAACAAAAAAAAAATCTGAAGCTAGTAAACTCTAGCCATCTCCGGTTTTTAGTCAAAGTTTCGAGTCTAGGGACAAAATGAATAAAATATGATTTAAAAAATTTTAATTTCATCAATAATTTTAAAGCAAACATTTTTTGTATTGCATTTCCCCATAGATGGTCAATGGCCATTGGTAATATAATTCATCTTACTACAAGTTAACTAAAAATTTATATTAATTTGTACAATACTTTTTGCATTTTAGGACTAAATATCTGTAAAATTTTGTATTACTTAGCTTTATTTAGTAATACAAAACAAGTTTAACCCAAAAAATAACAATTAGTCCAATAATTTCTATATTTAAGTTTCAGCGGTGTTTTTCCCTAAAACTTCGCTATTTTTTCACTTTTCTAGATAAATTTTTTTATAGCTATTTCTAGTGATTTGGTTACTTTTCTTGAACAAGAGTTAAAAATTGTGTCAAAAATAAATTTAGCTTGGTTTTTCCTTTGCATGTGTTTTGTCTTCATGTTGAATAAATTTTAATTTTATACCTTCTGTAACATGCAAAATTTTTATGAAATTTAAACATTTAGCCGATTATCAGCCGCCGCCGACACTTTTTTCCCTCCAAGACGCGGCTGACCATACTTTGGCGGCTACGGCCGATTAAGCCGTTGCAACCGACTGTTTTTACCTCGAGCTGGCGCCGCAGACATATCTGGTTTGAAGGAAAATATATCTATTAACAGTAAATTTTTTTTTTTTTTTTGATCGCAGAGTTTTTCGGTTTCGGTATTTTAAGGATAACGCTATTTCAATTCGATTTGAAATTATTTTTCGAAATTGGGAACCTAAAAGAGGTAAATATTTCCATTTTCATCCAAAATGAACTAAAGAAAGTATCGGTATATATTGAAAAGACAAAAACGTTACATAATTTTTTGAATATTTAATGAAATTTAAAATTATATAATTTTTTACTATGCAATACCCTCTATTAGCCAAACAATTTTTTGAATTTTTAAATTGCAATACTCTATCAACCATAGCGCAACGAATAACGTAAAATATTATAATATTTTTTTACGTAGGATTAAGATAGATTGATTCATACAGTTGTTTTTCGATTTAACGAACTATATAATATCAGCCCTGTTCGTTAAATTGAAAAATTCGTTAAACCGAGTACTATTTATTTCCCATGTTTTCTAATGTTTACACCACAAACGATCGTACAAGAATGCTAAAAACTCCAAAAGTATACGCAGAAAACGCAGCCAGAACATCGTTGGGGAATCCCCTTTCTCTATATGTCTATTGCTTTTGCATATTGTTTGCGGAAATCTTTGTATTTGCATCTCATTCTATACTTAAGACTCTAATTTTGTATTTGTTTGTTATATCGAGTACAAAATTACGGTACAAAGTTACGGTTTTCGTAATATAAGATACTCAATTCAAAATTTTTATGAGTTCGTTAAATCCCGAGTTCGTTAAACCGATGGTTCGTTAAATCGGAAAACTACTGTACTTTAAGAATTTAGGTATACATCAATGTTTTGTCTTACCTGAATAAATATGTTTTGGTTCGTAGATGGTATTGGTTATAAGCTGTCGAATATGTATCTACAATGAAGTATCCCTAATGAATTAGTCAATAAAGCCTTGTATAGTAAATATATAATAACTTTATATTTTCTTTGCTTTTTTTTCCAGCGCAATGGCTATTATCTACAAAAAAATAATGACTTGTCACCAGATTATGGTGTCGCCTCAAAATCTTCAGCCGCTGAAGGTAAACTTTCGCCAGCCGAAGAACATTTTCAGAAAACCTCATTTGAAGAGGTCCCCTTACACACCGCCTGCCTTACATATTTAGGTTTTTATTTGCTTATGATCTTGGGCTACTTAAATAAACTGCTATTTGTGCCCAAAGTTGCCAAAGAGAAAAATCGTGATGGCTATGTAACACTCTATGATGCATTTGAAAGTTTCTATTCACGCTATGTCTACCGTAGGGTAAGAGATTGTTGGAATCGTCCCATATGCAGTGTACCAGGAGCTGAGGTGACATTGAAAGATCGCATAACACCGGATTATTGTTGGAGTTTTGAATTTACGGGTACAGAGACAAGATGCTTAAATTTGGGATCTTATAATTATTTAGGATTTGCCGATAACACTGGGCCCTGTGCTGATAGTGCCGAACAAAGAACCAAAGATATGGGTTTAGCTTTATGTAGTCCCCGTGTTGAATTGGGTACTATGAAATTACACCTGGATTTGGAAAAATTGACCGCTCGGTATTTGGGCGTAGAAGATGCTATTGTATTTGGTATGGGTTTTGCTACAAATTCTCTTAATTTACCTTCGCTACTATCGCCCGGTTGTTTGGTAATAAGTGATGAAAAAAATCATGCCTCCATTATTTTGGGCATACGTTTATCGGGAGCCACTACCAGAGTATTCAAACACAATAATATGAAAGATTTGGAACGAGTATTAAGACACAGTGTGGTCTATGGTGATTCCAAAAATGGTGGCAAAGCATGGAAGAAGATTCTAATTGTTGTTGAAGGTGTTTTCAGCATGGAGGGTTCCATTGTACGACTGCCCGAGATTATTGCATTGAAAAAGAAATACAAGGCTTATTTGTATTTAGATGAAGCACACAGTATTGGTGCTATGGGTCCAAATGGTGGTGGTATTCTTGATTATTTTGGTGCTGATCCCAAAGATGTGGATATTTTAATGGGTACATTTACTAAAAGTTTTGGTAGTGCTGGTGGTTATTTAGCTGGAACAAAGGTAATTCTGATTTTTATGAAATCTATACTACACTGAGAGAATTATCGCCATGATAACAATGCATTTTTGCATTAGATCTAAGAAATGTCACTGGAATTCGTCCATTGAAACTTTACAATCATTTAATACAATTTTTTATAAAATTTTATGAACAATTTCATTTTATTTATTAAAAATTTCATATGCCTAATGAAAAAGTTTTATTGAAAATAGTTTCATAACAATTATGAAACTATTTTTAATGAAAAGCTTAAGAAATTTTTCATTCCCTTCATTATTTTAATGAACAATTTCTCTGTATAAGAAACGAACGATTTTCATGATATTGATTACATTTTCTTTCAGAAACTTATTGACTATTTACGCACTAACAGTCATGCGCATTGTTATGCCGCCACTATGTCACCGCCAGTGGCTCAACAAATTTATACATCAATGAGTATTATAATGGGTTTGGATGGTACCGAAATGGGACGCCGAAAAATCAATCAATTAGCACGTAATACACGTTATTTCCGTAAACGTTTAGCACAAATGGGTGTTATAACTTATGGCCACGAAGATTCGCCAGTTGTACCCATGTTGGTGTATTTATTCTCCAAAATTGGGTAAGTATTTAAGATTTAACTCAAAAATTATAAAAACTAATAGCGAATTTTAAATCTCATACACACAGAGCTGTTGTACGCACCTTAACTACCCGCCATATTGCTGTGGTCGGTGTTGGTTTTCCCGCTACACCCATTATGGAGGGTCGTATACGTTATTGCTTATCGGCTGCCCATACCAAAGAACAGCTTGACTATGCCCTCGCTGTTATCGATGAAATTAGCGATAATTTAGGTTTGAAATATTCACGTAAGAAACGTAATCCCGATCCCATAGAGTACTGAAATCTTCTATAGAATTTAAAAATCTAAAAAAAAAAACAAAGAAAAATAATTTAAATTATTTTATTTCTAATTTTTACATACATACTTTACATACACAAATACTATATTTATACACAGCTAAATTTAATATCTCTCTCTACAAATATTGTTCTTCAAAGAAAACAAAATACACAATTTTTCGTCTCTACAATTTATCTTAAAACTTTTTACAAAAACTCTTATGCTTAAAAACTCAAATAATGCTATTCTAAAAATTGTTAAGAATTCTAGTTTTGGAATAAGATTGAATTTTGATAAAAGAATTCAATTGACTGAAAGTTTCCTTTAATTTATTATGAACTGATCTGTTTTCAACACAGTACTTGTGTTCAATTTTTTTATTGGATAAAGTGATAAGTGATTTAAAACCCCTAAAATAATTCAACACCTCGACTACAATCGTTACTAAAAAAATATTAAAAAATTATTTTTCAGAGCTGCCAAATAATTATTTGAAAAAGTCTATTTTTGCCCCGTTTGCCGATGGGTTTCTTTTCAAAAATTATTTAAAAATATAAAAAAGAAATAAAGTGTTATTTTTTTGATTGTTACGTTGATAAGAAAATTCAAAAACTTATGTTACTGCGAAATATTAGTTTAGGGATTGTATATCATTTTTGAAAATCTGACCGATCGGACCATGAATGTATTAACAACACAAACTAGAAATTATGGGCGACATTTATTCCGTTTCTTAATCAAAAAATACATAATACTTGGTATTTACAATCAGCCGTTTAATGTATTTAACTAATTCTAAAAAATTTTCCGTTCGCATACTTTTTTTTTGTATATTTTTCTTTTTGAGAATAAATTTGGTCTTAATCTCTGTAATTTTGTTACTGACAAGGAAACTACACAGTGTTGAATCCGCAGATTTTGATGAAACTTGGATATGTTGTTGAGGATAAAAAAATATTACACTTTTTTTTAGGTGCACTATCGCATGTTTAGGGGCAAAAAATTACAAAATTTTTGTATGAAAACATCTCTAAAATTAAATAAATTCACATTTTATGTACGCAGTATTACAGTACTCGAAAAAACAAAAATTTCGATACCCTATTGCCTATGCTGTGGGCCCAGGGTTGCCACTTATTTGAAATATTTAAAATAAGGGTTATAAAAGCTCTTCGGAAAAAGTGTTATAGCCGAACGATTAGGAAAATTGAAAAAAGCCAAGACCCCTTTTCGATAAAATTAAATAATCATTGGCATATGTTGTTTTGAGCTCACGCTAACAACAACTTCCCGTCCAAATGTGGTATTCGAAAAAATAGTTTTTTAAATAACAAAAATGTTCGGACATGCACGGACATTAGGGTGTTTCATTTATCCAAAGATGTGGTTTTAATATATCTATGCTATTGCAACGAGGTAGGTGATGTAAAAGAAAAATGTGCAAAATTTCAGGAAGATTGGATAATGTTTAGGGATTGACCACTTTGACCACTTTTTTTGACATACTCGGTCGTCAGAGTCTCGTCAGTGTAACAGGGGATCCCATGTCCAAGGTGGACTGTGGGTGAGGTTGGCATTTGGAATCAGGGACCGTAAATAATGATTATTGTTCGTTTTTTTAAATCAAAAAATCAATCACTTAGAACAGACATAAAAAAAATTTATTGCACCATTATTATTATTTTTTGACAATCTTTGCATATCCGTCATGATTTTTAAATTTCTGATTTTTAAAGTTTTCTTCAATGGTAATGATTATTTTTGAGTAATAATAAAAAAATCAACCATAATCATTATTTTTGAGCAAAATAAAACTCACTTTCATTGCCCAACTCGTGGTACTATGCCAAAATTTGGTTATAGCCCAAATATGCATGTATACTGGGCATTAAAAATAGTAAAGCTGGTATGTAAATTTATACCCAATTAAAAAAAAAAATTAAAAATCAATGTCACAAAGACTGCAAGCTGTTATAATTCAAATTGAAAGCAAACTAATACTAAATTTTTTCCATATAATTTTTAATTTTACGAATATTTAGTCTTTTTTAGATTGTTGTTTAAATTGGGTATTAGTAAAATACTATTACTAACTCGGTCAGTTATAAGGAATATTCCAAAGTGAGCACAATATTAAAATTATTAAAATTAATAATAATAATAAATTACCGCAACCAGTGCTTGATGTTGCAACTTGTTGGAATTCAACATATCATATGTTGAACACACTCCAAAAGTTCGAGGATTTTTGTGAAAGGCACCTTAAAATTCTATGAAAGTAAGTTTTATTTTGAGCGAAAAAAATAAAAATCATAAATAATGATTATTTTTGAGTTGTATTTTTTTTGCTCAAAAATAATGATTATGGCTGATTTTTATTAATATTACTCAAAAATAATCATTACCATTGAAGAAAATCCTTAAAACTTATAATATAATCATTATTGTGTAATTTTTATTATAAAACTCATAATGATAACGGTCCCTGTTTGGAATTGAATGGTTGTGTGCACAGATTATTCATCCGTAATCGCTTCAATTTCCCTTGTCCCCTCATCCTGCTGTCATAGCAGTTTCTTTGGAAATATTTCCAATTTGGTTGATTTACAAATTTTACAATTATAAATGTGTCCCAAAGACAATAAATACAGCGAAATAACGCACACTGCTAAAGCTCTCCTTAATGAATAATTTTAGTGCAAGGGAATCATCAAATCAAACTTGGATTAAAATGGCCTCTAATTATCGCTGTATTTTCTAAACTAATGACGACTGATAATTACTTAATAAAAATTTACCCTTTTAAAGCAAATTTAATTATTTGTTGTGCCCTATGGGGTGGATCAGTTTAGCCGTTTTAGGTTACCCAGAAAAACATTAAAAATATTATAAAGGCATTGGAATAATGGAATAATTACATTATTCAAAAAATTCAAAAAACAGGGTCACTGACGAAGGTTCAATACCAGAAACTGCGCAGTCTGATTCAGAAAAAATTGAAAATTTGCAATGTAGTTATGATTTTTAGAAAATACACTCATTCTTCTCTACCACGCCTTTCACAATGGGAATGTTATGCATTCAAATGAAAGCCAGAATGCGTAGATCTTATGATTAAAAATAATTTTTAGAAAAATGTATTAGTTTGGTAAACACACTTCTTCAAACTAAAAAGTGTCGAATGATCCCCGGTCTAACCTATACCCTTTATTTATTTACCAAATTTCAGTTATTTAAATTAAGAAACGAAAACGTTATAGAGTTAATTTGGACAAGTTCTAATGAATTTTTTTTTTTTTTTACTAAACTGATGAAGTTTTCTTCACTATGTGAATAAAAAGTTTACTTTATGAAAAAGCTACATAGTTTTAATGAAACCATTTTTAATGGAACTTTATCATTAGTCGTATGAAATTTTTAATAAATAAAATGAAAATTTTTATTTAATTTTATGAAAAACTGCATTAATTTAATGAAAAGTTTCAAAGTTCGAGTGACATATCATATATCTGATGGAAAAAATCATTGCTATCCAGCAGGTAATTCTCTCAGTGCGTATTTTAAAACTGTGCAATGCCCTGTTTGCTATTAATCACGACTTTAACAGAGAAATAAAAAAATTTAAATTAACTGCTCTGCTCGTTAAATTTTAACCAGGTACCCGATATAAATACTTGAAAAAAGTTTAATTTTTAGTTTTTTTCCTCATAAAAATGAAACAATCAAATGGCCTTAACAAAAAACAAAAAAAAAAAAAACGTGTTAATTCATAAATACTTTGTAAAGTTAGAGGAGGTTTATTAAACATATTTTCAATTAATATATTTTGTTTTATAACTCTACTAAAACTTTTAAAAGTGTTTATGAATTTCATAGTAAAATTATTATCAATTCAATACTTATTACAAAAAAAAAAAGAAACACAATTTATAGAATAGTATAAAATCTAACACAAAAAAATTAATAAAATTAAAACGTAACAAAATTTAAAGGAATTCAATAACAAATTTGTTTAACCCATAATAAATAAGATAAGATTCCAAACTCATTATTCATAAACATTTGATAAAGTTACATTAGGTTTAAAAAATAAAGTTTTCATACAACATTTTGTTTTATATTCCTACTAACTATAACTTTAAAAAGTGTTTATGAATACTGGGGTAAGATTCTACGAGTCAAATAATAATATTAAATATAATTATTGTGTTTTAAAAAGAAATGTCTCCATTTATTTAGCTCTTAAGTCTTTGTATTAACTTATTATATAGTCATTTATAAAAAAAAAAGTTTTGTTTTACTTGTTTGTCCTTAATTTATGAAAACTGTATTAAAATATACAACAATACCTGCAATAAAAAAAAAATCTTTATAAAAAATGTGTTTGTGTGGCCTACCTATCAACGTTATTTCTTAAGTTTCGTTAGTAAAAAGGTGTACAATTGTACTAAATAACACTTGATAGGTTGTCCCATAAACTCTGCTATTATTTTTATAGAAAAGTGTTATAAAATATTTATTATATTTTTATTCACTAGCATTTATTTTATTCGTGTCTAGATTTTTATCCTTTAAGATGTGTAAAATTTAACGCTTTATTAATGTATGAAAAAAATCAATACAATTAATTTAAATTCAAAAGGTATTTTTAAAAATAATATATTTGAAAGATTATATAATATAATTACAAAAAAATATATAGATAAGGAAAAATATAAAAAACACAAGTTGGATATAATTTTTATTAAAAATAAAATTTATGTTTTTTTCGACCTTTAATAATAATAAATTTGAAAACAAAAAAGTTCTATACATTATTTGTTAGGACAATATCCTAATAAAGAAATATAGAGTATGGCCTCGAATTTGAATAATTTTCATTTTCATTATAAAAAAAAATTTTTGCAAAATTTTGATACTGTTTTAAGTCGAAAATTAATAAAAAAAAAACATATTTTTGAAATTTTATATTCAAAAATTACAAATTTTTCTAGACGAAAATACACACCCGGCCAGAAGCAAAGTTCAGTTTGAAAAAAAATGACGACAAAAAGTGACTATGCCATCTTTTTGTGGGCGATCTGCCCTTCCAGAAACCGTATCCAATGAAATCTTAGCTGATCCTGTTTCAAAAATATCAACATTTCAATTTCAAGATCCAGAGTGTTCAAATTTGAGTTTTACTAAAAAGTCCATAATTTTTAAACGACTTAAAATAATTTGATTCTGTGATAGAAAATTTTTCAAGCTTTCTTATGCTATATAATGTTGTATGGTTAACTTCCCAATAAATTCATAATTTTTGTTCAAGGTGAAAAAATATTTAACTGCAATATTTAATTAGCAGAGTGATATCATTTCCACACCATCCTTAGGATAGAAACCTCGGCGCATTTTTTTTTTTAAGTGGTATCTCCAATAGACCTAATCCACTAATAAACAATGTTTTTTATAAATGCTAAGAAGAAAAAGTAACTACCGCGTTTTTTAATCGTGCCGAAAAAGTTGGATCACTGAAAATATTTATCTTGAATCTATCCCAAAATTTGAGAAATTCTCTATGAATAGAATCGCCAGCTTGTTCGGACCATAACCCCAAACCATCATAATTCAAATGTATAATACAATGCTCTAAATGATCAAGAATTACATAAATTATAAGAGTTTGGGAAACATTCGTACTTTGAAAAGATCTACGGAGTTCAGTTAAGTGCTTATTTATGTTAGTAATATTGACTATGTTCGTTGTCAGGTAATTGTCAACAATAGTATTTATAACTTTAAATGATGCAATGAAAGGCTGAATTTTAAATATTCCAACTTCATCATAGATTTCTGGATCCTACAATTTATCCGCTTCTCTTAGAAGTTTTTTGCAAGCGTTCCCTTCAAAAATATCGCCGTGATAGTTTTTCGGAATTTGCTTCAATTTCTTTGGACATAATAGAGCTTTTTTCCCGTCCTACAATTGAAACTATGCCATTCCAAAAGAGATGATTGACAAATCCTTGTAAAAGATGGATGTTATCATCTTCGTCGTGTTCTTCTTTCACAAATAGGGGTGATTAACTACTCTATGGCATTGTGGAGCATTCTTTTTATCCTTACCAGAAGACTTAAATTTTGTATAATCCTGTTTCAAGTGTTTAAAGGTCTTTAGCTCTATACTTTGGACATCATGATTCTGTAATTGATTTAACTTTACAAAGCAATAAGGGCATGGTTATGTTGCAGTTGTAGTCTGTTGGCCAATAGCAATTAATAAAAGTTTGAAATCCGAAACAAATTTAAATGGTATGTCATTGAGTTGTGTTAAATCCACTATTTTTTTTTTACATTTTCGTAAATACTATACATAATAGTATTAGAAATATTATAGCCGAGGTGTCTATACCAAGGATGGTGTGCAAATGATATCAACTCTGCTAATTAAACTTGCAGTTAAATATTTTTTCACCTTGAACAAAAATTATGAATTTTTTCGGAAAGTTAACCATACAATATTATATAGCATAAGAAAGCTTGAAGAATATCTACGGAATTTCACAGAATCAAATTATTTTAAGTTGTTTAAAAATTATGGACTTTTTATTAGTAAGACTCAAATTTGAAAACTCGGATTTCAACTAGGATTTCACGGAATACGGTTTCTGGAATTGCAGATCGCTCACAAAAAGATGGCATAGTCACTTTTTGTCGTCATGTTTTTTCAAACTGAACTTTGCTTCTGGCAGGGTGGACCTTCTAAAAAGAATCATTAAAGACACAAAAATTTGAAGAAAAATATTGAATCGAAAAATGGTTTATAATTGACTCACAAAATGTAAGTGAATATACATATTTTGTGAACAATTCAGACTATGGTATTTTTTAAATATCTTTTTTTTAATAATTTTTAAATCAAAAAAGAAGTCTCCTTTGAATGAACCACTTTCATACAAAATTTTTAAATTTTATTAATAAACAGTGGAGTTCGGTAACAACGAACTTTTTTTTTTATAATGAACGATTTTTCTCGTTCCAAAGCATTAACTAAAATATTTCATACAAAATAATACGGTTATAACGAACATCGATTATAACGAACTTTTATATAACGATTTAATTAACGAGTTTTCATATACATTTTTACACTTATAACGAAAAATCGAGATTCTAAAATAAAAATTCTGATGCAAATCTTAAAAGTTTTAGTTTTTTAATTAAAAATTTAAAGAATGAAAGAATTACAAACAAAAATTGTAAAATTAGGTGAATTTAAGAAAAAATTGTGAAATTTTAATTAGTTTTTTGGAAAATGTTTACCCTGCTTATAGAGAACTTCGCTTATAACGAACTAAATCGTCCGTCAAGAGTGAGTTCGTTATAACCGTTCTCCACTGCATTTTGAGCCCATTTTCAGCTTGTTAGCTGGCAGACACAGTTTTAAAAATTGGACGTTTCTTGAGCATATTTGCCTACACTCAACAGTTTAAAACGAATTAGAAAAAATAAAAGTCATTTTTTTTTATATCCTTAATAACTCTTCAAAAGCAGCGACATTTTCATTTTGTTTTATATTTCTGCTATAAAAAAAAGTTTAAAGTAGTGGTATACAAAGGAAATGTATCTCAAATTCAAGATACATAATTATATTCTCTATTGATACTTTTTGCTAAAACCGCAGTCGCAATTTGAGTTTCTTGATCAAATAAATTTTTAAATATTCACTATTCGCGTTCACTCCAGCAACTTTACGATCTTACCAAAATTGCTGAACATTTCTTTAGTTAAAAATATTTATTTTGCTACATAAACACCCATCATTAAAAAAAATGCAAGACAATTTTAAAGTCTTGTATTTTATATAAGAATATGATATACTTATTTTTTGTAAAATAGCTAATATTTATAATGAACCCAAGTAAAAATTATCAACCGTACCAAAAAAAAAAAATACTAGCAAACACTGTTATTTTTGTTAAACCCACCATGTTTAAAATTACAAAAGGTACAACTAATATTGTACTAGCAAAACACTATTTTGTGAAAGGCGTGGTAGAGAAGAATGAGTGTATTTTCTAAAAATCATAACTACATTGTAAATTTTCAATTTTCTGAATCAGACTGCGCAGTTTCTGGTATTGAACCTTCGTCGGTGACCCTGTTTTTTTGAATAATGTAATATTTGTTATGTTTTTATTTGTTCGATTGCGTCTATATGAAATTTTTCTGTGCAATCACTGACACTATTTTGTTTGCAAAGCAAAATTCTTTGCCAATATAGTTTTTTGTTTACCAATATTACAACCAATTAGAAACATTTTTTTTTAATATTTTATTATATTTCATACAATTAAATATGATATAAAAGACTAAGACCGAATTGTATTGCTGCTTTTTAAATGTATTTTATTATACAAGTTTCTCAAAATTAATTCAATTTAAGCTTTTTTAGAAACACAACATTTTTCGAATTACCTACGTTATGCCAACGGTGGCAAGTTCGCGTAAACCAACGGATGACCACTGTTATTAATCGGGTACCAGGACTATAAGGTCATGATTGTTAATCACACATTCTGACAATACTTAGCCAACACTGTGCCGATTGAATTTTTTGCCTGGGTAACTAGAATATTGTTCTACCTCAAGTCCAAAATCTAATATGATATTGTCATATTAGATTTTATTTGTTGCTTTTCAAAAAGTTTGATAATTTTCATGAGAAACAATTCAATTGTTTCACAGGCATCAATCTAATCTTTAGTTGTGTGCAACATAAAACGATAATTGGCTTAACTCTAGCCGAGACATTACATACAACAGACAAAATCAACTTTATGAGAATTTGTACACCTTAGTGTAAAAACTGGCTGATTTGGTAAATCTTATTATGAATTATAATTGAGTTAAGCCAATTATCGTTTTCTTTTGGGGACAGCTGAAGATTAGCGTGATGCCTATGAAACAATCGTATAATCTTTCATGAAAACTATAAAACTTTTTGAAAAGCAACAAATAAAGTCTGAATTTAAGGCAGCAGAATTTTCAATGAAGTTGAGCATCACAATCTGCAAAATTGGTGACCTAAATTTTTGAAGAACAAAACTTTAGTTGACAGTTGTGGTTAAATCAACTAAGAATGACCTAAATTTTAAAAGAACTAAATTTGAGTTGATAGTTGCAGTTAAATCAACTTAGACTTTAGCGAAATCGACAGACTTTTTAAGTTGAATCAACTGAAAAGTTAAACTAAGACGGTCTCTCCGGAGGTCCTTATTTAATACCGGGAATATAAGTAGTTATTAAAGAGCACTCTATAGGTACGAAGAGTGCTCTATCTCGCTTAGTTTCCGAGATATAACCTATTTTGTGATTATATATAAAAAAAATGAGAATATAACGCCATCTACATGTGAGACTTATAGCGGATACACAAACAAATAATGGTTTGAATACAATTGTAGTTTAAATTAACTGGCAAAATTTGTTAATTAGAGAATCACAAATTACTAAAATTTAGGTCAACAAATTACCTCAAATACTGATGAAATCTGTTCTTGAGGTAAACTGTGGTAATTACACTCATAATAGTCCATGATAAAAATACGTAAATTATGTCAAAATAAAGAAAACTTTCGTAAAATAAACAAATTTTCTTGTTTTTGTTATTTTGTTATTTTGACATTTTTTCATATTTTTATACATGCATTATTATCAGTGTAATAATTTTAGCTAAATAACTGATTTAAATGATAACAGCAGAAAAATTAGCTTAACTAAAGTGAAACCCGTTCAACAGACTTTTGAACTAACTTTTTTTTATGAGTGTATATTTCATTAAAAAATATTTTTTTTTTGCAAAAATATCAAAAAAAAAAAAAAAAATGTAAAATTCGTTGATTTTGACGATTTGTTAAGAACATAAAATAAATGACTTATAAAAATCAGCCATGAGGAATCGATCTGGAATTGTTTAAAACTGTCATGGCTGTAGGTAAATTTGCTAAAAAAAACGTCCAATTTTCCCCCACTGTAGCAGGGCAGAAAATCAAATAATCAGGCATGGCACAGAAAAGTTTTTCGAAAATTATTTTTCGTTTTGCAACAACAATGTTTAGTTTTCGATGCGAAAACTAAACATTTTTGTGCGATTTTTTTTCTGTGAAACTTGAGAATATCTTGAAGAAATTAATGAATTAAAATATTGTTAAAAACTACTATTTTTCAAGAAATTTACAGAATTTTTTTTTTTTTTTTTTTTTTTTTTTATTTATTTAATTGTTAATTCATATAAAGGTTTACAAATTATATAATGGTCTCAGCGCCGCTAGGGCATTATAGAGACAACGTTGGCAACTTTACCTAATTAACATTATTTCATTAATTTCTATTACATTTTTTGTATGTAGATTATAAAATAAATTATAAAATAAAATAGATGGGAGAAGAAAAAAAATTAAAAATTTTACAAATTATTATTTATATTAGAAGCATATCAATATTGTGTAAATAGTAATCTTTAAGTTGATTTTTGAACGAAGAAATTGACGAACAGTCTTTTAAAAATTGAGGCAAATTATTGTATTCAAAACTACCACTATACTCAATTCTTTGCTTGGTGAGTTCAAGACGACATCTAACAAGCCTTAAATTGGAATTATATCTTGTATTATACAAAGTTTGATTTGTAGAAAAACTGATTGTATGATGCCCAATTCCATGTATTACCTTAAAAACATATGTCAATAATTGAAGTTTGTATATACCATAAATTGGTAAAACTTTTTTAGCAACATTTTCATAAAGCGACAAAGTCGGATATAATTGGGGGAGATTAAAAACAGCTTTTAACGATTTGTTTTGAATAATCTGCAAAGATTTCAAATCTACATTTCTTTTAAATCCATATAAGAGTGTAAGATAGTTCAGGTGACTTTGAATGAGAGCTTGAAAAATTATAAATTTTGATTTTTCGTCTAGTTTATACTTAAGTTTAAACAATATACCAAGTGCTGGAGATATTTTTGAACGTACATATTGAATATGATTTTGCCATGATAAATTATTTTGCAGAACAACTCCTAAATACTTTATTGAATCAACTTCAACGATTTCATTTCCATTTATACATATGGTACTTTCCGAAATATTTCGTCTAAACTGGGGTCTAAAACGCACGAGTTTTGTTTTGCCTGGATTTAATACCAATTTATTAATCCTTGCAAACTCTGAGATGAGGGCAGCATCCCGCTCTGCAAATGTTTTAAAAACTAAATTTTCTTTATAAGGATATAGTAAACATAAATCGTCTGCATACATAAAAATTTGTCCTGTTAACCCCAAGTTATTTATGTCATTTAGATAAATATTAAAAAATAAAGGACCCAACACACTTCCTTGAGGGACTCCATACGCCACATTAAGCATTGAACTCTTACAGTTATTAATCTGTACAAATTGTTTACGATTTTCCAAATAGCTTTTGAAAAGATTCAATTCTCTACCTCTCACTCCATAAAATTTTAATTTTTGAACCATAATTGAATGATTTACGAGATCAAACGCTTTGGAAAAATCATAAAATATTGCACCTACCGCACTGAAACCTCTATCTAAACCATCACAGATATAATTGACCACGTTTACAATAGCTTCATCCGTACCACAACCCTTACGGAAGCCATATTGGTTTGGATATATTAACTTTCCATTCTCTAAAAACGTTGAAAGTTGGCTATGTAATATCGTTTCAAAAATTTTATCTACAATAGGTAAAACTGCAACAGGCCTAAATTTATCAACTGTATTACAATGAATTTCCTTTGGTATTGGAATAATTTTATGAATTTTTAGTACATCAGGATAAATTGCCTGACTTATTGAGGAGTTTAAAATTTTAGCTAAGAAAGGTGCAAGAATCTCTCTACATTCAAATACACACTTCGAGGTTATACCATCATTTCCAGGGCTCTTATTCAAATTTAATTTGGTAATCAAATCAAAGACTTCATTTTCAGTGGTATGATGCAAACAAAATTCATTCCGAGTGTATCTTAAAGTTCGGAAAGCATTACAATGATCGCTGGAATTGTATTCGATTCCATTAATCAAATTTTCAACCGAATTTAAAAAATATTGATTAAAAATTTCGACTTTTTCATTATCATTTACAATTATTTGACCTTCATTATTTCTAATATTTATTTCAGACTTAGATTTTCTTCCAAGAGTCTGATTTAAAAATTGCCAACACTTTCTAGGATTTTCCTGTACTTTGCACAAATTGTCTTTATAATAATTATTCATACACTCTTTAGTGGCTACTTTTATTATTTTGCTAATTCTCTTAACGCAAATTTCAATGTCATAATTATTACGATTTTTTTTTCCTTTTTTTTAGAAGTTTCTTTTTATATTCCATAAGAGTTTGCAAATTTTTATTAATCCATGGTGTTAATTCCAATTTTAAATCTTTTTTAGTCCTACTAATTATTGTTGAAGTAGAAACAGCATTTGCTACACAATCTATCAAATGTAAAAAGTCATTATTAGGATTTCCTGTAAAATCTGACATTAACAAGGTATGACTAAGATTTTCCTTAACTCTTTCATAATTACAATTATAACGGACTGTCTGTATAAATTCTTTGGTTTTTACTGCTGAATCTATTCTGATATTGATAAGGTTATGATCCGACAACTCACATTCAATAGAACTAATTTTAAGATCTTTTTCAAGATTACTAAACACATTATCAATTGAGGTACCACTACTAGGACGAGTAATTATATTATGACAGTTTTTAAAATCGTAACATCGAAATAAATCAGTTAAAACAAGAGCATGAGGATTAGTCAGGAAATCAACATTTGTATCACCAACAAATATACATGGACTTTGAGCTAATGATACAAGACAATTTTCCAAATATTCAGAGAATTTTTCGAAATTGCATTTTTGCGATCTATAAAATGATATTAACTTTATTGGCTTTACAGCAATGTTTTGACTTTGTATGGTTAATACTATAGATTCAATAAAATCTTTACTCTTACAGATATCAGTAGAAAATAAAACGTCTTTACGAACATATACCGACGTTCCCCCGTAACAGTCAGATCTACAACAGTGAACTGAATTATAACCCGGAATTTTGTAAAGTTGTACCAATTTATCTTCAAACCAAGTTTCTTGAATACATATAATTTCAGGTAGTTTTGGAAAAAGAGAAATTATGGTTTTGAATTTATTAAACTTCGTAAGTGACGAAATGCTCCTAACATTTACAGATATAATTGATAAATAAGATTTGCTTTGATTTTCTAAATATGATTCATAAGATGAAAAAGAATGAAAATATTGATTATTTAAGTTCATAATGTTTAAATATAATATAAAATATAATACGTTTTAATAAAAAGCCAAATTAAAATTTAAGCATTAGATTGAAAAGGTGATTGAAAATCATTATCACTATTATCCGGAACTTCTATAATAGGATTTTCACGACGTAAAGATCTGTCAAGAATATTATATATAGATTGTTTAAGTAAAAACTCATGATCTATTTTATATCAACTATGAAAAATTTCAGAAATTCAAAGAAAGCTCTAATTAAGATTAAATTTTATAAAAATTTTGAGACTATTCATTAATGTTAATAAAACTTTTGTTTATTATCTAAAGAAATTTTTATTTTAATTTTTTATTAAAAATTTCTTTAAAATCTTATAAAACTTTTCTTTCTGCATAAGATTCAATGTTATTATTTAAAAATACCTTAAATATTAACTTATACACAACTAATAAAACACTGTCTATTTTATAAAATATTGCGTTTCAAAGTATTTTTTATTTTATTTTATTCTTTTTCTTTATATTTTATTTTTGCTATATAAACAAATTAGTTTTATAAGTTCTATATAATTTAATTATTCTTTGTTATTATTAATTAAAATAATTAAAAGTGAAAAAAAAGAAACCTGAAATATATCAAAAAGAAAAATGTTTTTGTAATACAAAACTCATTATTGTTTGTCAATCGTTTAATTTAAAACTTATAATTGGAGTTATTCAATAAAGGACCAATATATTTTTCAAAATCATAAAAATCATGTTATTTTTGGCAAAAGTCTAAAATTAGAAGGTTTAAATTTTTGTATGTGAAAATACGAGAAAACAGAAAATTAATTTTTTATCCTTTTTCAGCTTTGCACATTCAATTTAATCATATCTTACTGGCTGATCGGATTACATTGAAACTTCACACAGCCATAATGAAGCTTACGTTTGAACGAAGGGTCGCTTGATCCATCAGGCGCTGATCAATTAGACACCAAAGTAGAAAGACTTTTGCATTCAGAACAAAAGCTTCTTCAGCAACACATATCGAGGGCTTATATTTAAAACTTGCTATCTGCATAATCACAATTTTTCAGGAGAGCAAAAAAAACAGATTTTTTTTTTTGTAAATTGTAGTAGTTATTACTAAAGTTTCTTCTACAAAGTTATTTAAAAACGACGTCTAAGTTTCGTAATTTTTTTTTTAACTGCTGTTATTTGCGCTAATATAGCAGATAGCACTTTTTGCAAATATACATTTTATCAGTTCGTGTGTTCAAATTATCAGATAGCGCTTTTTGTACAAAAATACAAATAAGCTTTATTGTAAACTAATTAAAGTTTTTTATTTAAATAACACGATTTTTTATTCAAGTTAATGTTGTTTTAATATAAAACAATAAAAATAAATATAATAATATGTATTAACAAAAAATCTAGTAATGAAATTCGAGGTATTAGTTAATGTTTCGGTTTTTTTAATATAAAATAATATTAAAGAGTAATATAAAAATAATAATAAAAGAAAAACTATAGTAAAAGAATTCAAAGTAATAGTAACTGTAATTGGGTTTTAAATATAATTATAAAGCACAAAATTAAATAATATAAACTGCAATGATTTATGATAAGGCATTCTTCGCCTGTTTTAAGTCATAATAAAAATAATGATATTCTAGCGGAATAACAGACTTCAATGCTTGCAAATATTTCTATTTGCTTGGCTGGATAGGACGGGGACCAGGTTGTAAGGCCTTTGGTTCTTTATAATCCCCGTATGTTTTGATTTTGGTAGGAAGGTTAATATATTCTTCATCGAAATTCACTTTATATTTAATATCGCCAATTGGTAGATAGATAAGGGACGGCAAGCGACCACATTGTGGTTGATTTATTCATTTTCGGAATCTGGATACAAATTTATGTTACAATTACATATATAGTTGTCTCGAATTTTAAGCAACAAACCTGTTATGAGATCTTCTCCCACATCCCCTTTGACCACATTGTCGTCGATTTGTTCATTCTCGGTATCTGGATAAAACATTTAATTAAAATTATAATTGTCACGAATTGTAAACAACAAACCTTCATTGGCTGACAAATAATCAGTTGCAATACGTTGTAGTGAATTATAATTCCCGGATTTATGTTGACCCATTTTTCAATAGTTCATGCTGTTTATATCTTTATTATTTTTAATGATTCAATACCAACACTTTTAGGTTTTATGATAATAAAAACCAACTTTTTTTTATGCAGATAGCAACTTTTTATTCGCAAAACTACGTATAGTAGATAGCAAAATCACAAATTTAAGAAAACAAATGTTAAAGAAAAGAAATTTCAGTTCAAATTTAATATGATATATGACAACTTATTCAGTGAACAAGTTGCCGTTAAAAACTCATTTTCGAGAAAACTGCAGATAGCAAGTTTTGAATATAAGCCCTCGTTATAGTGTTTACATTTTTCTGAAAGGCTATTACATATAGATACGTTCTATGAAAATTATATTCCTCAGTTGGTTATTATTCTCCCCCCAGACCCCTACGAATTCGACAATTTCAACTTTACTCTGAGTGCACCACTGAAATTGGAAAATGAAAAACTGGTGCAGGTCCTCCAATTTACTCCAAATATGATAACAATATATTTTTTTAACATCGCTTCAAATGTAGACAAGACAGAAATTAATGTAAAAAATTCCATTTTAAGATTTTTTTTACAGTTTTTTGGGAATGGTGGGGTATCCTTTAGTCTAAAAATAAAAACAATAGCAACCCAGCGAAAAAAGTTGCGATATAACTGAACATCACTTCTCATCTCATCCGAAAAATATCATACATAAGCTAACCTCATGGAACCTAATCTCATATAGTTTGATCTGAAAAATGGGTCTATCAAATATGATTAAAATTTATATAATTTGATACAATTTTATCTAATAAGTTTTTTAATTAAAAAAACAATTGAAAATGTTTTAGAGATCAGTACTTTTTATTTCAATACAATGACTACTTGTAATTCATTTATAAAATATATAAATATTAAATTTAAAAAATAACGTTAAATCTAAAAATGTATGCTTTTTTCAAATAAGTCGAATAATTTTAGAACTCTACTCTCGACTGGTTTTGTTAATTTGGACTTAATGGCAGGAGAATGTACGTGAAACATTAAAAAACAGTTAGTAAAGTCAACAAAAATTTTTACTGAGTCAGCAACATTTTAGTCAGGAGAGTGCTTGCAAAAAATTGCTAATATCAGCAAAATCTTTTGCTGAAAATTAACGAGGTGATTTTTAGCAACAAAATTAGTAGATTAAGCAACAGTTTTGCAACACTTTTTTGATTAAAAATTAAAAAAATCTTGCTAAAAGTTAATAAAATTATTGCTAAATATTAGTAGACTGATAAAAACTCAAAAAATTTATAGAAAAATTATACTTTAGTTAATTTATTTGCTGAAAATCTTAAATCTTCTTTTGTTATTCTTTCAAAAATAATTTACAATACGTTACAAAATATAAAAATTATTGGAAATTTTATAGTTGACCTCTCTTGGCTTACGTTTGATGTAGTTGTTCGGCTTTAGGTCACGATAAATACATACATTTTTAATTTATTTCTTGATAATGACTAGAGACTCTAGTCGAAATATCGACAATTTAAAATAAAATTTAAATAAAAAATAAATTTGAGTTTTTATTTATCGTGACCTAAAGCCGAACAACTACTTCAAAAAAAAAAAAATATAAAAATTTTAATAATCTCACATTGACTACACGAATTAATTTAATATCTGAAAATATATAGAAATAATTATATATAACATAAACAAATTATCTTTCAACTACTTACATCAATGGTTGTCTAAATGATGGAATCTTTCTAGAAACTAAACAAAAAGAAATAACAAAATATGAAAATTACAACTCTTTTTAAGAAAACGGAAACATACACAATTATATAAAATGTGTGACCTTGTCTTTCGCTTGAGTCTATCTACCAGTACGTATATTTGTTTGCAATTTGGCCACACTACATTAATAGCCACTATACTACATTAGTACAGTGCAAGCTCGGTATTCGCGACTACCCATTATCGCGACGGCCCGGTTATCGCGACGGCTAAATTTTTAACATTGCAGGTTCTATAATTGCGACAGTTTAACGAAAAACGGGTTCCATTTTCGCGACTTTTATCTGTTTTTTAAATTTGATTACAATGTCTATAACCAAAAAAGGGAAATCCCCGTCTTTTGGTATATTTACCTTTTTGGATGATTTTGATCTTCAATTTTGTCAGTTTATTCGTGTCATTTGTTGTGTAAATACATCTCTTAATATGGAAAAAGTTCAACATATTTTAAAGCCAACGATTTCTCAAAAATTGGAAATTTAATAAAATTTAAAGTGGAGATTCCATAAATTCAATTTGCGTGAATTACAAGTTGCATAAGTCTTCAAAATCTCCAATTTCTTTAAAAATGTTTAAAATGTAAATATATCAATAAAAACAATTCTAATTTTAAAAGTTACATACAATTTTTCTATAAAATTTTGGGTTCTGTTATCGAGAAAATTCAATTTTCGCGGCAGGTCTGGTTTTTAATTAGTCGCGAAAATCGAGCTTGCACTGTATCAACTATTTACAATTACACAATTAATCTTTATTTAATTTAAATTACTTTACAAGTTATTTTAATCCGTAATTTATTTATATACGAGACACATTGTTGGCGTCCTTTTGTTTTATTATGTATGAAAAACAGATACAAAAATTTTCCATGGTTGATTTTTGTATATGTCTTACAAGAGTTGTACTTTTTAGTATCATTTACCTCGTCTTTACTACATCTTGACATGCAGCGAAGTCTACTTCATTCTGCGTATATCCTTCAATCTGGTTGATGTCCACACTTTTAATGGTGCTTATCAGCACATTTTTTTTTAGCAAAATAAAAAAGTAAAATTTTAGTAAAATATTAGTAAAACATAAGTTCAAAACAGTTAAGTGTTGAATAGGTATAACTAAAATTTTAGCTGAAAACACAATTTCAGCAAAAAATTTTCTGAAAAATAGTATACTTTATTTACAAGACGTTTTATTATCTTTTTTACTAACTTATTTTTTTTTTTGAGTGTAGTCAACATTGGGATCCCTCGGGATATTTTTCTATATATATATTTTTCCTATATACTATAAACAAAATAAGGAAAAACTTTTTAATTTTTCGTGTTAATTATTGCCCTAATATACACTTTAATATGTTATTTATTATACGGCAGCGTTCTGCGATTCCCAGTGAAATTGAAATTTCTGTCACGACTTTAACATTTTTCCATTACATAATCAACGTACAATCTTAGTTCACTTAAATTTCGAAAGAAACTAATTTAATTTTGACATTGATACTTTTCCTGTAGAGGGACTGTTGGCACGGAAAGTCTTATATGTGAAACTTGATGTAGAGCATTCGAAATCGAGATATCGAATTTTTTTTTTTTTTACATAAATCGATTTTAATTTTCATAAAATATTATATTAGGCGGAAAAAAACAACTGTGATACTTAAACAAAATGTGATAGTGATTTTATAAGCAAACAATATAACATTAATTTATTTTTTATTTTATTAATTAATAATCATATAATTAGAAATATATACTATAACCCTAACCGAGCACTAGCTACTATGGCCTTCGGCGCGTGGTAGCGAAAACAGACCAGTGCCTCTGGTGGGAATCGAACTCACGACCCCCGCACTGATAAGCCAGCACGCTACCAACTAGCCTACCGGGGAGCACAATATAACATTTTTAATAGCCGAAATAATAAAAAAAAAAAATGTTCAATACAATTTATATTTAATAACAGCATAAAACGATAAACACGTTAAATTTTGTTTTAATATATAAATTTTCAAAGTGTAGAACACATAGATGCTGATGAGGGAAAGGTCGCGCTTTCCGAAAATAAACATTCCATCCTGCGGTGTCTTACCTTTAGCCTTTCACAATAGTGAACCAAGACAAAATTTTTTTGAAAGTAGTAATACCCGAGTAAAAAAATTATATATGTTTCTTATATGGTAACATATATATATATATATATAACGATAAATAATTATATATTACCCGTTATAAAATTTTATATTAAACATATATGCTATACTTAATAAGATATGGTAGATCTATTGTCATAAATAATAATACATTCTCATACATAGCATAATATGTAATCAGATATGGTGCAATATAAACTATATACCAAGGTGAAAATGTTCATATATTGTCATATATGGAAACATATATGAGTTCATATATGACTCCATATATGTTCGGATCCGATATTTGAGGGTATATGGACATATATGGGCACTAAATGAATGTTCATATATGGTCATACATTATTACTTTTCCTACATGCTCGTATAAAAAACTGCATTTTTTAAGTTTTTATCAAAAATATGGTCTTTTTATTAAAAGTAAAAGTTTCTATTACACGTCTAAGAACATGTTACTGATAAATTTATGCATTTTAATTTCAAAATGCATTTAAAATTATAAAAAGCTAAATATTAAAAGAAATGTGGGAAAGAAATTTATGAAAATTAACAACAGTATGGACAAAGGAAAACCAACTTGTTCAAAAAAAAAAAAAAAAAATCTATGATTTGAAAAATGAAACAAGCCAACCGACAAAAGAAGTACATTGGTAAGAATTATAGAATTTTATAGAAAAAAACTTTAACTAAAATGATTGTGTTTGATAGTTACCAAGGTTCCACTAAAAACATTTGAAAGGTGGGAACTAAACAAAAGCGCAATAGAAAAGCTTGTTGATTCCGATGATGACAATTCATGGTCGATGGTGATGAAGAGATTAATAGTGACGGCAATTCGGATACTAATGGAAAAGAATATTTAGATAAATATGAATATTCAGGTTCTGATAGTGATAATTATGATGGAGAGACAAAGTCAGCATCTGAGACGAAGTCAAGTACTACTAACGTGACCAACTGTTTTTGAAAAAAAGCGGGCCTCATCAAGCATAAAAACGGGATTTTGGTGCGAAAAGCGGGATTTTTAAAATTTATTCTCTTACAATACGTATTTTAAGAAATTCGTAATTTTTTAGTTTGAATCTCTCAAATATTACTACATTGATATTTTCTTTTAATTATAAAAAAAATCACGTTTGGCACAACAATTTCGAAATCCAATCACTGGCTCTGAAACTTTATTTCTATCAAAAAGCTCCAAAATTTAAAATATGTTGAACGTTTTTAAATAATTTTATTTTTTATAAAAATTCTATTGAGAAAGCGGGATATTCCCGCCAAAAGCGGCATTGTTAGTCAGGTTAGGTACTACCGATTCAAAATTAAGTACATGAAATGCGACTGATATTTTTAGTTTCAAGTGAGATATCTCATATGTACCAAAACACCTTTCATGCCTTGTATGCAAATAGTAAAATATGTGTTGGTTGGTGAAGCAGTACTAAAAGTTTTATATATACTGAAACATAAATTACAAAAAACTGCGTAAAGAGCCCAATTAAACCTTATAGATTCAATTTTATACTTAAAATAAAAACTATCAAACAGTCAGAAACTGCCAGTGGTACAAAAGATCGAGTACTGGTATACCACTGGCTAATCGAGGATTTGTAAAAAAACTACTGGCAAAACACTTGTTTAAGACGTTTTACCAGCGTTCCCAAAAAGCGTTTTGCCAGTATTTGTTTTACAATAATTTCAGTGGTCTACAGGAAAAAATCATTTGCAAAGAATTGGCTGAGACCACTATGCCAACGTTGGGAAAAATGTTTTCCTAGTACTATCCAGTCAGAAATTACCAACTCAAAGCTCAAAAGTCTAACCACTGGTAAAGCATTTATTTTCTAAAAATTATGATGCTTTGGTTTAAAAAAGTTTGTAGTTGGAAGGTTCCGAGCCCGGTTTCGGGCAAACATTTTTTTTGTGATTTTTTGATACTTTGTAATATTTTTTTCATATAAAATTAATTTCTTTGTTTCTGCAAAATCCCTTTTAAGATCAACTTGTTTTGTTTGTTTTCCCAACGTTGGCAAGTTGTTTCCATCAAACTTTATGACAGTGCTGGCATATTTGAGCATCCAACTTTTATCCAGCATTTATCATTTACTTTCGTTTTAAGCTATCAAGTATTATTTGTCTCGTTAGCTCAGTAGTTAGAGCTGCCGGCTGCCAATCTGGCGGCCAGGGACCAAACAAATTATTTAAGAACTTTTTTTTAATTTTTTTGGAAAACAAATTTTTAGACCACTTTTATCATGGTTTTAACACCATTTTGCCAACGTTATATAATTTGTTATGACGTTATCATTTTAAGCTGGGGAAAGCTTTTATTGCCAATACTTGTACCACTTGCTAAAGTGCCTTGCCATCGTTGGTCCGTTTGAATTTTTCTGACTGGATATTCGCACTGTCTCTCAATGTAATTCTAACTATGCTTTTTTTCTGTAATACAATATTTATGTGAGGTTTCGATATTTTTTTTAAAAGTAAAATAATAACAGCTTTAGGTCGGACGACCTACAAAATCAGAATGCATCATTGCGTATGAGTAATAAATAACATTTTAAAAATTAAGTAAACGCTTAGATGAATAAATATTAAATCTGAGAACGAACACATTAAGTGGACAAGCAAATCTTCTTCAGCCCGTATATTTTCTACATTCTTATTATTCTTTATTAGACTCACAATTAATTATAAATCTAATATTATCCTGAACCATTCTGTGGAATACCTGCGGGGTATGTTAGGGAAAGGCTCAGGGCATGGAGAGGGTCTGAATTCTCTGGTTACTGGGAAAACTCTCCTGGTCAGCGCCAGGCTAAAAGATTGATCTCTTTTTCCAGTAGGGGGGTCGAGGCGACTCTTGTCGCTTGAAAGGGGGGGGGGGGGGGGTTTGATGACCCTGACGTCGTACTTAACTGGACACTGTAATTTCAGAAACCATCTGCACAAGAAGGGTCAATCGGACACGGATATGTGTAGTGTTTTGTGAGATGGTGTCTGAGACCTCGGAGCATGTTCTCTGCGAATGTCCCAGGCTTTGTGATAGGAAACTTAGGTTTCTAGGTGATCGCTTCATTTCGCCTTCCGACATCGCGAACATTTTGCCTAATAGGATAATTGGCTTTATAAGTAGCTTGAATCTGTAGGTAACTTTAGGCAGCACAAAAGACCTACATTGGTCGCGGTGCATAGTGCCTTCTGATCTGATCTAATCTAATATTACAATTTAAGGAGCACTAGCTACATATGCTATCGGCTCTAGGTAGATATTCTCAAAAGAGTTAATTTACGATGTAAAAAAGAGTAACTTATTAAATAATTAGTCTGAATTATAAATTTATAAATTTTAAGTATATTCTCATAAGTGGTGTCCTTTAGCAGTCTTATTGAGTTGATGGTACCAAAAACAGCAGTTCTGGCATTCTGGTATTGAGTGCATTCAAGTAGAATATGTTTTATAGAGATAGTGTGTCCACATTCGGAACATCGTGATGGTGTTGTTTCTTTACTGATAAGATAACTGTGTGTTGCATATGTATGGCCCAAACGTAGCCGGGAAAAAGTTTGAACTTTGTATGCAATCCATATTTAACTCTTTGTAATGAGGATGGTAGTAATCGGACCAAATTAAAATCTTATTTTGATATATGTATTTTTTAATATAGTTTTGGATATCTTTTCTTTCAGGTTTATTTTCCATAATAATAGCGGCCTTGCAAGCAAATTTGGCAGCTTCATCAGCGTTATCGTTTCCCTTTATATTAGTGTGTCCCGGGATGCATAGAATTTTTAATGTATCAGGATGTCTCATCAAGATATCACGGATGCGATTAACTGTTACCCATTTACACGAGAGTGGATTGAGTATTGACTGGACAACGGATCAACTATCAGTACAAATAACGGTTCTGAGTTGTTTTTCAAGAGCGATATGCATCGCATTTCTTATTGCGAGTGCTTCAGCAGCAAAGATCGATGTGAAATTGGGAAGAATCTTCATACGAAGGATTTTACCATGTATGTCGACTATGGCGTAGGATGTTATTCCATTTAACAGTTTTGAACCATCTGTGAAGAAAAGAGTCTAGCCATTCTTAAGCAAATCTTGTTCCTTATCGAGGTACAATTGTATAAAGATGTCGTTAGATGTGTTCTGTTTAATAAACTTTGAAAGAGATATATCACATAAATCCTTTGAAAAGAACCAAGGAGGGTAAATTAATTTTTTTGTTTTGTTTATATAGTTTATGTTAAGAGATGTAGCAATTTCTAACGATTCGCCCAATGCCGAAATTATTCGTGGTATTCTTTAGTAGTTGACTGTTTATTTACGTCTTCATCAATAACCGAATTATTTGGAAGAGTAATTTTGGGTATTAATTTGGATAAAATGGATTCGTGTATCCGTTCTTTAAGTGATGGTAGGCCTGATTCGGCAAGTATATGTTTTACTGGAGTGGTTCTAAAGGCATAAATACTTGATCTAACAGTTTGGTGATATAATCCTTGAATAAGTTTAATTGTTGATTTGGATGTGTTGCCGGTTATGAAAATACCATAATCTATTTTACTAAGAACTAATGTTCTAGTAAGGTAAATTAGGGTGTTAATATGAATAAAACTTTTCTTGTTAGACAAAATTTAAATTACATTTGCTCTTTGAATTAATGATTTTTTTAAAGATAGGTAATGTTCTTTCCACAAGTAGTTATTGGTGAGTATAATACCTAATATTTTAAGTTGATTTACATTTTCAATATTAGTGTTGTTAATGATCACACCGTATGATTGAATGTCACATAATTTTTTCTAATATATCCATACAGTGTTGACAACATGTAAACAACATTTTTAAAAATTTGGCAAACTATTTTTTTTTATTTTATTTAGATTAAATAATCAAACAAAGGTTTAATTATATCAATATATTATTTAATTTGTAAATAAAAAGAAAAAAGATCGCAAATGATTAACTTTTAATAAGTTGAATAGTTTACCGATTTCAAATACACGCAAAATCGTAGTTATTTCACTAGAGTTTGCAACACTCTTTTTGTTGAGATATTCGTGTACGCACGAAAACTTAATTTAGTTTCGTGTTTTATGTGTGGACAATTAAACTATTATTTTTGTAAATAATTAAATTTTCAATAAGTAAAAATGTCATTAAACTATCATTTTAAAGTTGTGTGTGATTTTTTTTAAGAAAGCAATTCAATTACAAGAAAAAGTTCAAGACAAGACAAGCAAAACAAAAATTTTGTCTTTACTTTTATTTGTTTTCTTATAATACATTTTTATATTAAAAAGCTTCAATTTTATTATAAATAAAATATCAATTTAGTTTACAAACCTACATTTCTTTTTTATTTAATGGGGGCATATAACAGAAATAAAAAATACGAGTTTTCAATTAAAACTACCATTTTTTCTTCTTCTGAAGTTTCAATTAAAGTTTTAATCAATTTAACGTAATTTTTAATTGAGGTTGTAAAGAAAAACAATAACTCTTTTAATTGATATTAGTATTATTTTAATTGAAAGAGTTTTAATAAATTGTCTGCAAATTTTTTAAGTTAATACTATTATTTCAGTCGTAGGTGCAAAATCAATTAAAATATTAATTGTTTCAATAAAATTTTTAACTGAAACCCGTTTTAAGTTTTTTCTGTGTACACACAGAGAAACAAAGTGCCAACCGAATTGAAAAGTGCATTTTGAAAGCAACAACTTATAAATTCAGTTAGAACAACGATATTAACATTAGATCACTGAATATTTTGGGTGCTGCAACTAAAATTCTGTTGAATTAACCGAACTTTGTTGTGAAAACTAATGATCGGTTAAATCAACCGACTGAAGTTGGTAATAACCGAATTTGAGTCGTAGTAACCAAATTTCAGTTGGCAAATATTTAAATTTTTCTCTGGGTGTACAAATCATCAGCATAAATACAATGATCCAAATGATAAAAGGCTGATTTCACTGAATGCAATAGTGAACTAAAATTTAATTGCTTAACAGCAATTTAAAGAAATTTTAGTGAAATCCCATAGTCAAAAATCTTCCTAATAAAAAAATATATATTAAAGTAGATGAAAATAAAATTTTCAGATACATTATAAAAATATTTAGTTACAACATTTTTAATGCAATAATTAAATATTAGTAAAATCAATGCAATATTATTACAATAAATAAAATTACAAATAAGTTGGCTTATGTAATTTCTTATAATTTTAAATAAAAATAAATAATATTATTTTTAAAACATCCCTTTCAGTGTTGTTTGATTTTAGCATATAACATTTTTGAATGAATATCTAAACTTAGAAATGACCACACACATAGAATTTCAGTTTACGAAAAATAATGAAACTTTTCGCCAAACTAATGAAACAAAAAATGAAAAAGAAAATTAATGAAAAGTTTCATACTTTTTATGAAGTTTCATACTTTCCTTCAGAGAAGGAATAAAACTTTTAATAATAAATAAAATTATATTTTTTTTTATAAAATTTTATGAAAACTTGCATTAATGTAATAAAAAGTTTCAATGGATTCAATGAATTTCATTGCTTCAGTGCAAAATTTATCATTAATATCATGCAGATAATTCTCTCAGTGTAAAAACAAACATATTTATATAAAATTAACAAACGTTAATTACAATCAGACAATCTTAAATACCAAACAAAATAAGCTAATTATCGTAAAAAAGGAGTCAAAAATAAGAATGTAAAATTATTTTAATTTGGACATCATGGTGACAATAATATTTAGCACTTGAAAAAAAGAGAACAGCAGCAACAACAACAAAACCTTAAACTAAAAGGATAATATTTGACATAAAAAAGCAAACAACAACGGAGTAAATGAACAAGAAAATAATATACAAAAAACAAGATCTAAAAAAAGGGTAATAGCATGTCCTTGTGCTACATCTTTGTTCTCCTTTTGTTTGGCGTATTATTAAAAAAAAAAAAAAAACACCAAAAAAAAGATGTTTATAAAAAAAAAAAAAAAATAAATAAATAAGCAAATATAAATAAATAAAAAAATCTTAAGAAAATAAACATAACAGCATAAGGATACTTAAATGACAATTGTTGCCTGAAGACGATTTTTGGGTAAAAACAGCAACAACTAATGTCAAAGTACTCAAAGCTATGAAACAGAATTTTAAAAAAGTAGTCTTTAAACTTTTATTTTTGGACACCATTAAAATATATTTTAAATAAAAAGTAAAATTTTTGTGATGAATTTAGTTCGGCTTAAGGTCATGGGTTTGCAATAATAAAAACCAAATTTTTAAATTTTGTTTTTAATTATTATTTTTATTTTCGATATTTCGGACAATTTTATTGTCCATCTTCAGGAAAATCTAAACAAAAATACATTTGTAACAATGTTATTAAAAAATATACACATAACAAATAAACATAAAAGATTACATACATTTAGTTATCTGAATAATAACCGCGGAGTTAAAACGTCTTTCCTTGTTTGAAGTTTCTGTTCAACTAATTTGATTTTATTTTTCTGTACTTGTCTACTATGTGTCGGTATAATTGAGCACATTTGTCAGTGTCTGTTTTGTAATTAAGTCTTTGATCAGCTGGTGTGTCAATTATGTAGAGCATTTCAAGAGAAAATCTCTTTGCATAATTACTCTCTTCCTGTAAAATGCTCACGTCATTAAATTTTGGTTTATGCCCTGTCAAAGTACTATGGGCCGTGAGTGCAGTTTTTTGCTCAATTGGTTTATGTAGTGCCCTATGTTCTGACTTATGGGATGCAAGTCGTGTTTTTAATTTGGTTTTTGTAGTCCCAACATATACTTTGTTGCATACATTGGACCCGTCTCCTCCACAATTGATTTTATATATTACGTTGGATTTGTCTTCGTTTTCTAGCTTTGTTTTAGTTTTGCTGAATAATTTGTTAACTGTGTTGCAAGTTTTAAGGGCGACTTCGAATTTGTCTTTATCATAAATATTTGAGTTTTTAATTCTCTCCGAATAATTTGGCACATAGGTTACCGATTTATAAATTTTCTGTGGGTTGTCTTCTTCTCGGTGAGTTTTCTTATTGTTAACGTGTTTAATCAATTCTAGTATTGTCTTTCTAGGGAAATCATTTTTCATAAGTATTTTCATAATTTTATTTTTATTATCCCTGTGGAAGACGTTGTCGCTTATCTCTAGTACTCTCTGTATAAAATTAATTGCCGTGTTTATAATTATCCTTCTGGATGTTTGAGTGGAAGTTGATAAGTCTTCCCGACGAAGTTGGTTTCTGGTACCAATCTAGCTTTAATGTATTACCTTTTTTTATTATTATGGAGTCTAAATATGGCAGCTGGTCACCTTTCTCCTCTTCTTTAGTGAATTGGATTTGGCGGTGGTATGAATTTAAAATGTTCAGAGTATCTTTAACTTTATCCTTTTTCAAAATGCAAAATAAATCGTCTACGTATTTTGTGAAATTCTAGGTTTTATGTCCATCATTTCAATTGAATGATCTAAAAGCTCCTCCATTAATATATCCGCAATGACTGGCGATGCCGGAGACCCCATAGGCATCCCTTTTCTTTGTTCATATACATGATTATCATATTTAAAATAACGAGTATCTTTTATACAAAATGTTAAAACTTCCATGAACAATTGTTTTGGAATTTTTGTATATTTTTCAATAATATTCCACTTATCTTCAATGGTCCTAAGGGCTAGATTTACCGGGATGCTGGGAAATAAGGCAACCACATCAAAAGATATGAGTATTTCATCATCATTTATTAAAGAGTTATTAATTCGTGTCTTGAAATCAATAGCATCTTTGACATTATATTTTGATTCTTTGGTTAAATTTTTCAATATATCAACCAAATATTTACATAGGCCATATGCTGGTGAATTTATTGAGGAACATATGGGCCTAAGCGGAGTGCCTTCCTTGTGAATTTTCGGCAAACCGTATATTCTTGGTGCTACCGACGTTTTTGTAACCAATTTGTTTTTCTCCCACAATGTTATAAAATTTAATTTAAATAATTTTTCTACTAATAAATTATTTTTATTTTCTAAAATAGCTGTTGGATCCTTGTTTAAACGTTTGTAAGTACAAAAATCACCTATAATATTTCTAATTTTCTTTGTGTAATCATCTTTATCCATTGCCACCGTTTTATTACCTTTATCAGAATTTAAGATGAGTATATTGTCGTTTTTACTTAAAAATTGTTTGACTTGCCCCACTGTGTCTAGTGTAAGTTTGTCTCTTGAACTTAGCTTGGATTTGCTAAGGTGGTTGTTTATGAGTGAGGTAAGTTTTGGCTCTCGCAATCTCCTGGTTCTCCTTGTTCTCTAATGTTTGTATTATGTTTTCACCATCTGCTATGCATTTGAATAATGGGAAAGTTGTTGTTGTATGTGGTAATGCGTGCTTTGGCCCCAACGCACAGTGGTCCAAATTCTCCATCTAGCCGGAAGAAAGTAATTTTTTTTTACTATTTCGAAACTAAATATTTTGTTTGATAATAAGTTGACAAGTGCCCACAGTGCATAACGGTACATTTTGTATTTATTTAACTTCTGTTTCAGGTTGCTTTCTTGTTTTAAACACACGTAATTGCTGTTTTGTTTTTCTATTATAGCTCAGTTGATATTTAGTACCGAAATTAAGTTGTCGTGAAAAACTAAGACAAAAGTTTTTAAATTATTTTTTTGCTGAAATTAATTTAACAAAGGTAGGAACAAATTTTACTATTTTTATATTTCAAATAAAATGTTTTGTTAAAAAAAAAAATGCAGTTTTGTACGTGTGTGTCTTATATGTTAACATTTTGTTCAATGTCCAAATTCAACTAGAGTTTTAAATGGGAATTTATAAGACTTTAATTCTATTATTTGTGGTTTTGTAATCTGTATAATGGTAGCTTGTCAATGTTTTCAAATTTAGCTGCCAGTTTTTGCCTAAATGCTTTTTATTTAGTTTACAGTTTAAAATGTCCATTACTAAGAGGGAACTATTTGATGATTGGTATAGTGAAAAACAACAAAATAAGAAACTTAATGCTGTTGTATCACATGTTTTTGATAAGATCGGGCTTCAGAATAATGAAACGGATAGCTATTGCAAACAAGTGAAACAATCTGCTCGAATGTTTGTATGGTTTCTGGCTAAGAAGTGAGCTCAAGCCAATCGAACAAAGCTAGTTTTCGAGACTACAAATAAACATTGGTTAGATCGGAATTTTGCAGACTTCCGAAATATACGAGAAAGTCACACCCGAAAAATGTCCCGCGAAAAAAACAATGCATGATCTTTTTCACTATCTGCTCTTGTCTTCAGATCCTCTTATTTCTTCTTTTTCAACAAATTGTTCTATGCATTCTCGCAGTACAGAGCCTTTGGGCGAAGAAGTTATTGCGTTACTTTCAGATGCTTCTCTACCAGAGTCGTTCCTCGATTCTAAAATTGAATCAGATTAAAGAAAACATATTGTCTTTTTCGATTTGTTGTGTTTGTTCACCACAGGCCGTTGTTTTTTGAATAATTTTCAGTTGTCTTTGACTTGCCTTTAACATTTTGAATATTTGGATTATATATGTATATGTATATACATATTCATATTTCATTAAATTGAAAACATTATTTATTTCTATAGCTCCTATTAATGTAGATTACAATTTGTGATAAAAATTCGAAATTTTAGATAAATAAATAAATAATGTTTTACAAAAATACAGGTATATTATTTGTTTTTATTTTTTAACAAAAAATTTGCCACGCCCATTTCACCGATTGCTCCCATTTTTTTAGTGAGTGTTTTTATTGATAAAATCTATGAACGTGCAAAGTTTCATGTCAATGCGGCTTTTCAAAAGCGAGTTATGACTTTCTTCCGGCTAGGTTAAGCATTTGGACCACTGTGCAACGCTAATAATTGTTTTACGTTCGTAGGAATACTCTTATTGGTTTTGTTTACAAACCAGTCATCTCTATCGTTGTTGTTGTTGTTTACATTTTCTTCTTTATTATGCCATTCTCTTAACTTTTGTAATTTTTTTATATGTGTGGTTTTGTTTTTATTACTGATCTTTTCATATAAAACTCTTTCACTCTCAATAAAAAAGGATAGATCATGCTCATCTAACAGCTTTTCTATAGTGCTTTTTGATTTTTCTAATTTCTCTCTATTTACATTAATTTGTTTATGTTTGTGTTGAATAAGTAACTTTAAAATCTTTATGTGAAAGTCATATGTCTGTCTTTCTAAGTCGTCTTTTAAATTTGGCGCAATTTTGTTGTTTATCTTAAAACAGTTCTGTATGTTCTTAGTACAATTACGTATAAAATTTGGTATTAAACCTATATTCTTACACTTAATTAAAAATGTTGTGGATGTTTTCAACTTAGCAAGCTTTTTGCTGTGTTTGCTATAATTACCAGTGATGTTGATGGTAGTTTTGTTGTATTTTGTTTTGATGTTTTTGTACAGCGTCATGTTGAATTTTTGTAAATTTTTTATTAGAAATAATTGATTTATAAAAATTTTAAAATTTTTGTTAAACCTAGTACGAATGATAACCGAAGTCGTAGTTTGGTATGTTGAATACATCTTGTTTTTGGGCTATATAAAAACACTAACAAGGGAGATATTTAAACGGAGCGGCAGATCTTAATGAACTTCGGATATGTTATAGAGAATAACAATTTAAGGGAGCTGTGTTTTTTTTTAGCTGCCCGATCTCATGTTTATATATATATTCCCGTCGTTCCTATAAGGAGCATAGGGCCTCAAATCTCATGTTTAGGTGTTACTAAATGGGGTCAAAAATTACCCAAATTTTTCGGTTTATTTCGTTTTATTTACAGTTACTACCCTGCAGGAAAGGAAACTAGCACAGCACATGGAACCGTTTTTTTATATGAGAGGGACCGCTCATTTTGACACTGGCCTGTCCTAGGAGGGGGTCAACTTCCCTCTGTGTCATGCCACAGGGCCGGTCTAAAATAACATCTCACCCAACTAACACCAAAGAACATGTCACAGGACTGACGCAAACGAACATATTCTGAAACTATCGCAAAATAATATATCACAGAGCCAACGCGAAGGAACACTTCACTTTTTGGTGTAGAAAAGCATTACCATATAAATGCCCAGGTAGAAACTCCCAACCGTACAATAGCATACAAAAATAATACTGCAAATTAAGTTATTTTTGTAAAACCCATCATGTTAGAAATTACCAAAGTTAGAACTAGTATTGCACCGTAGAAGCACAATTTTATATGAAAAACAAGTATTTCGGCAGTATAACCCGCAAAATTCACTGCCCGAATTTGTAATTCATTAGAAAAATGGGCATTCGTTTTACTTTCGACCAGGCTTTTTTTACACGAGTTAAAACGAATAAAAAATAGGGAAAAACGTTCTGATTTAATAGCAAGAACACCGAAAAATTCTAAAATTTTCACTTTCGCTCTGATTTAAAAGCCGTAACAGGGGTGATTATAATTTGGCGTCAGCACTAGTTATGTTTGTCGTATTTATAGTCAAGCTTACACGCGACTTATTATTTTATTACAAATATAATATCTTTTTTAGAAAGGTTGAGGTTAAGAAGAAGAATAGACGTTTTTCTCTAAAAATTATAAACACTATTAATTTTTTAAATCAGACTAGCCTAATTTCTGCCTTTTTATGGACAGGCGTCATCAGTAATTTTCCATTTAAATTGTATTATTTATTTGTGTCTTATAATTGTCAGATTGTCTCTATATGATAATATTTTTTTTTACCAACCTGCGGCTGTAAGAATAAAACCTGCGCTCTCTAACATTACAAACTTAGCAATACCAAGTAATGACCGTTTAGCGATCACACCCAAGTATGGCCTCTAATGTAATGCAGCTAAATTGTAGTTTTCTTTCCTATTAACTTTTCTGTTATTGTATATTATACTCTGAAGTGACCAACACTAACAAACACAAATATTCTATTTTTAGATTTTTGTTTATTTTTCTAATCTTCCCCGTCTCTATTTGACAACGTTACGTTTGGTATATAAAATCGCTGTGATTTTTGACACTAAATTTTTGCTTGCAACGCTTAAATATATATTCAAATACAAAAGTCTTTAGCGCATTCTTAAATTTTTTCTTTGATTCACTAGAAGATATTCTCTTAGAATAAAATTCCCTATAGTGCAACCGTATGTTTTGAACACTAATATGGAAAACTTTGTCTGGCCATCTATTTGTATACATATATTTACAAATTATAACAAACAAATAAATTTATGATTTCAGTGAAATCCAAGCAATTTTAAATTGTTAATAAATTCACCAAAAACAATTTTAAAAATAAACATTTAAACAATTTAAAAATTAAGTAACTATGATGAAATAAAAAAAAAATTTATGCGAGCAAGATTATTCGAGTTGAAGATCATTTGTTTTTTGTTAAACGAAAAACCGTGAAATGTTTATTTATTAATTAAAAATGTCTTCATCCGCTAATTTAAAGCAGACTTTATCTACTAACAGGTCCTTACAAGAGGTAGAAGACTTACCCAAATTATAATTTTTAAATGAAAAAGATCAACGCTTTACCCGTATTGTTTTATATACTTGATGATAAGTAAAAAACAAAATCGGAAGAATTGAATTAATTCAAATTAAAAATAAAATATTTTTAACTAATAAACATTGTTCGTGTACAGACTAATTTATGCGCGCATCATAATTTGTGATAAAATATCGGAAAATAAACTTTTGGTTTAAATTTTTTTAAAATTTAGAAGTAAAACATTCAAAAAAAATTTTATAAAAAAAAAAAAATTAAAACTTTTTGGGCTCTTTTCCAATTGTGTTTATTTCATAATGAAAAAAACTACAAAATTATCAACGAAATAATTAATATAAGGAAATGATTTATGAAAAATAGCATTTAATTAAAATAAGGCCCCGCAAATAAGATATGAAAAATTACCCAAATTTAGCAGGAAAAATTGCACCAAATTTTCGTGTTGTGGTCCTCAATATAAAAATTTTGTTCCATTTTTCATTGGGGTACTTTTTTAAGGAGCCGTTATATAAGTATTTACTAGAAGCAAAAATAATGAGTCTAAAACTAGATTTAAAATTTTTTTTTAGATCATTACTTTGTATTTAAAATTTTAATGATTAAATAAGTACTTATTGGTAACGCATTATTTTTTTTGTATTGAAATAATAAGGAAAACAACTAGTTGTTAGTTAGTCACTATTATTTGTGCTAAAGTAATGCAGAGAGTAAGCTGGTATCATTGCTGGTAGTGAGAAAAGTAATGATATGCCATTACCGTTTCTACACTGGGCTAACTAACGCTAAAGAACATGTCACTGAACTAACTCAAACGAACAAGTCACAGAACGAAATTAATTGAAATTTTAATTCCTAGTTACAAAATTTTTTTATTTTTTAATACATTTGGCGGTCAGAAAATAATTTTAGTTAATTAGTCGGACGAATATTTCCAGCCAGAAAATTAGAGTGGTTCTTATATGAAGACGGTCAATAAGTTAAAAATACCTTTGAAAATTTGTTTAACTAATTTAGAAGAAATAAATATAATATTAAGAAAACATGACTACCCGGTTAAAAATCAACATTTATGTATCCATTTATGGACACGTATGAACTCATTCATGTTCACATATGAAAACATTCGAGTAAATGTCCATATACCGCATTGGTCTTCATATGCGATCATACATGTAAATATTATCTCAATTTTCGGTAATGTATACATATGACCATGTATGGAAATGTATGGACACGTATGATCATAAATGTAAATATTAAATCAGTTTTCGTTAATGCACAGACATGAACATATATGATTCTTCATATGAACATATGTTAATCATTTATGAACACATATTAATCATGTATGGATGCATGTGGACATGTATGAAGCATGTGTGTTCATTAGGGTGTCTTTCGTTGTATGGGCGAAAATAAAAATGAGATTTTGACTTTTTTTGCATTTTTGAAAATTTTATTCAACAAAAATCAAAAACCTCGTGTTTGCTATCAAGTATTTCATTAAACACATTTCAAGTATTAGATAAGCCAAGTACTGTGGATATCCGTTAGCAAATTTTTATTTTAGGGCATTTTGTTACTCGGGGATTTCAAGGTTTTTTTATTTTTATACATTTTTACTTTAAAACAAGGTTTTAATAATATTTCATCAATATTATTTGTATATGCTCTTTTATATTCTGTTGATAGTTAACCCATGTTAACCTGGGGTCAAATATGACCCACGTAAGAAAAATGCAGCTTTGTGGCAAAATTTATAAATAAAATAAAAAAAGGAATAATTCAATTTATATTTATTCTAAAAAAATTTCGTTAACCGTTTCTAGTCTTCGAGTAGGTCAATTTAGTAATAATTTTGAGGGAAAAAAAATTTACACTATTAAATTAAAATACGTTTTTCGAAAATACTGCTGAATATGTACAAAAAAATCATTTTTAATATGAATACAAATATCTGAATTTATACTAAATAATTAATTTTAATTAATTTTAAAATGTAAATAAATTACAATTAGAAACATAAACAAAATTTATTTTGTCATCTTTGTGATTTTTGACTCTTTAAAATACGAGGGTCAATTGTGACCCCATGAAAACACAGGTTAACTATGAACACGAAAAATTATACTTTATATTAAAGTTATTACAATTATATAAAATAGCATACACAATAACATTGATGAAATATTACAAAAATCTTGTTTAAAAAAAGTCTATACAAATTTAAAAAAACGTTGAAATCCGCTAGAATCAAAATGCTCTAACAAAAATTTTTGCCTACGGATATCCGTAATACTTGGCTTATTTAATACTTGAGATGCGTTTAATAAAATACTTGACAGCAAACACCAGGTTTTTGATTTTTGTTGAATAAAATTTTCAAAAATGCAAAAAAGTCACTTTAAGGTACACCCAAAATATTTATTAATTTTTTTGACACAAAGTTAGGGTAAGTTAGCGATTTTCTGGGAAAGTAATATTTTTTATCTGAGTAGTTATGATTAAACCCAACACAAAAATTATTTTATATTTTTTTAATTTTGAAGAAAAAAAATTTGTAATTTTTTTTTTAAATTATGCCCATTTTTCCAAGGGGCCCGATTTTCGAGGGCGATGCGGGACATCTTCCCGTTATGCTAGAACTCTAATTTTTTGCATGTCGAATTTTTGTACCCAAACAAATATTTTAAGAGGGGGGCAGCCCCAAAAATCGCAAGTGTTCATGTATGTATCACGAAAAATATTTTTTTACTGCCACTTACTCACGTGATTAAAATTGGGTTTCGCTAACAATCACGCGTGATTCACTCGAATCAAACAAAATTCTGCTCCCGTCTGCCCATCTCTAATTCAAAGTTTAAAGAAAATTTCGATGCAAAACTGTTCAAACAGCTTTTAAAATTCTTAGTTTTATACAATGGCTACAAAGTGGAGATGGTCACGCGAGCAGAATTTTGCGAGATTCACGTGAGTCATGCGTGAGTGTGAGTGAAAACTTATTTTAATTACGTGAGCGAGTGTGAGTAGGAACAAATTATTCGTGAATTAGTGTGCGTTAGCCAAATTGTTGCGTGAGTAGAAATTTTAAAAAAAAATATTTTACAAAAATATTGACGTAGAAGCTAAGAAAATTTTAATTATTGACCATGTTATACATAACATTCAAAAAGGTCTAAAAACACCGATTTTTGGAAAAAAATCGATTTGCGCTAACTCTAAACCTCTTCTGAAAAATCTCAAAAATTCTTTACCCCATAAGTACTCAAATTAAGCTTGAGCACCCATGAAAACAAAAAAAATTTTGGACACACTAGTATACACCACCCTTTAAGAATCCCTGTTTAAGTGTATACATTTTTCAAACGGTAGCATAAGTTTTTTTTAACACTTTTTTTTGTCTTCTTCAGATGATTTTTTCTTTTCAAACTCTTTTTTGTGTTGTTTTGTTGTTCTTGTTATTTAATTTTTTAAAGGTTTTTTGTGGGTTGTTCAAGTAGAGATGTTTTTTTTTTTATTTGGCTGATGACATTCAATGAGTTCGGTAGCATTTTTATTACATTAGTGAACAACAATAATAATAAGTAGAACAAAAAACCAAAAAAATACTAACACAATAAGAGGTTTATTGCCATCAAATGGTTGCTTTTTTTTGTTTTTTTAAAGAACAACAAAAATAAAACAAAATAACTTTGTTACAAATATCCTTTGGCAAAAGGACACACAATTTTTGAATTAAATAAGAAAATAAAATTCTTAAGAAAAATAAAAAGGTCTAATATACTTAGAAAGAACAGAGGGGAATACAAGTATAGCAGTCGTATTACAAAAATGAGCAACAATTATTAACTTATTTAATGAATTCCAAGAGACTTCACCACACAGCCAGCTTATGATTTGATTGGTATCTATGAAACTGCATTAGTGTTAACCATTGGTTCCAAGTAGTTTTTTCAAAGTTTTTCTCTCTATGTTCTAAAAAAGTGATTATCAATTTATATTTGGGATTCGATAATATGATATTAAACCGAACAAAATTTACAATCGGTTTAGTTTTTTGTATACATATAGATACTCTATGGAGCCCATAAGACATCTCCGTTTGAGGTATAGCCAAAATTCGTCACTATCACCACGTGGTGTTAATAAAGAAAATAATTTATTCTATCTTTTTGAAACAAAAACTTTCCGCAACGAGAGCAATTTGTAAAACACCGCATTTTGAAACTTTCTTTCAATATACTATAAGTATCCTTAACTCATACTACCAAATATAATCTTTCTGCCAAATTTCATAAAAATTCGTCCATACGTTCTCAAGTTAATAATCCTGTATGTCCTTGGGCCAAAATTAGAGCGTTTTTGAAAAGTGTAAGCTTTAATCTTATTTTGTGTTAGGTATCAATTCAACATGCAAATGTTTTCCAGATTTTTGAAAATTGTGCTCATTTAAAAATATTTATTTTTTTGAAATTTTACGAAATCCTATCTTTTAATGCTTTCTCACTTCCAAATCGTGCCATGGACACAAAAAATTACTTTACAAACTATTTCATAAATTTTCTTTTCTATCGACATAGCTTAATTTCTTATTAAAGAAACACTCATTTAGAGCATTTATGGTCAATTTAAATACCCGGTCTGGAGGCGAGTTTGCCGTCACATCATCAGATCCGCTGGATATTTTTCAAACCTTCCATATATATTGAACCATGCTTAAGAAAATGCTTTAATTTTGTTGGTCTTAAAGCGCCCTCTAGTGGAAATATTGGCAACCAAATTTGATACTTTGAGAGCATATAAATCCTTGATTTTTGAAAATATTTTAAAACTTTATATATATCTGCGAAGTTTGAGTTTGATTGACAAATCTATTTTTGTATACATCAGTATACAAATTGTTTTAAGAAAACCCTTATATTATGTTCACTTAAAGTTTTTTTTTTTTTTGTATTAAGAGACAACATCGAATTTCAAAGAGTAATAAGGTACGTCTAAATAGAAAACAGTAAAGTAAACGTATGTATTTCTTTTATTAGCTCCTCAGTGAGAAACTGCCAGTGGTACAAAAAATCAATCACTGGCATACCACTGGTTAACTGATGAATTTTAAATAAATTACTGGCAGAACACTTGTCTAAGGCAAGCGCCTACTAAGGCGTTTTTTCAATATTTGTTTCTCAATAATTTTAGTGGTCTGCAAAAAAAACATTGGCTGAGACCACTTTGCCAAAGTGAGCAAAAGTGTTTTTCCCACTGCAGAAAGCATATATTTTATAAAAATGATGATGATTTGTTTTAAAAACAGATATTTTGATGTGTTATTGTTTGACAGAGATATGTGGACCAATCAATCCTGGGAACCGGAAGATGGTTCTCAGGTGTGGTTCACAGGCTTCCAGCGTGCCTTACCTATGGGAAAATATCCGTCCATTTTTTCAGGTGGAGATTTGGGCCGTCTGTGCAGGGGAATGCCTGCGAAGGGGAACTCGCAGATCTCGCATCTACATTCTTTCTGACAGTCAGGCTGCACTGAGGGCCTTAATGGCTTATAAGTTGTCGTCCGGGTTGGGTCATGGAATGCATTCAGACTCTCAATAGGCTCGGCAGAGGCAAATCTCTAACTCTTGTCACTTGAAAGGAGGGTTTGAGGACCTGGCGTCGTACTTAACTGGACACTGTAATCTCAGATACCATCTGCACAAGAAGGGTTAATCGGACACGGATTTGTGTAGGTTTTGCGAGGATGGTGTCTGAGACCACGGAACATGTTCTCTGCGAATGTCCCAGGCTTTGTGATAGGAGACTTAGGTTTCTAGGTGATCGCTTCATTTCGCCTTCCGACATCGCAAACATTTTGCCTAATAGGATAATTGGCTTTATAGGTAGCTTGAATCTGTAGGGTAACCTTAGGCAGCACAAAAGACCTACATTGGTCGCGGTGCATAGTGCCTTCTGATATAATCTAATCTATAATCTAGCATTTATTATTCACTTACGTTTTAAGCTATCAAGTATTATATGTCTCGTTAGCTTATGCGAGGCTCCAAGGGAGTG
>CM037854.1:10593728-10647260 GCA_021234595.1 Delia radicum | reverse complement strand
AAATCTGCAAAACTTTGCATGTCGATTTGATATCTAACACAAAATAAGATTAAAGCTTACACTTTTCAAAAACGCTCTCATTTGGTCCAAGGACATACAGGATTATTAGCTTGAGAACGTATGGACGGATTTTTAGGAACTTTGGCAGAAAAGATTATATTTGGTAGTATGAGTTAAGGATACTTATAGTATACTGAAAGAAAGTTTCAAATGCAGTGTTTTACAAATTGCTCTCGTTGCGGAAAGTTTTTGTTTCAAAAAGATTAAAATTAATTATTTTCTTTATTAACCACCACGTGGTGATAGTGACGAATTTTGGCTATACCTCAAACGGAGATGTCTTACGGGCTCCATATTAGCTATATACATATATACAAAAACTAAACCGATTGTAAATTTTTGTTCGGTTTAATATCAATATTATCGAATCCCAAATATAAATTGATAATCACTTTTTTAGAACATATAGAGAAAACTTTGAAAAAACTACTTGGAACCAATGGTTAACACTAATGCAGTTTCATAGACACCAATCAAATCATAAGCTGGCTGTGTGGTGAAGTCTCTTGGAATTCATTAAATAAGTTAATAATTGTTGCTCATTTTTGTAATAAGACTGCTATACTTGTGTTCCCCTCTGTTCTTTCTAAGTATATTAGACCTTTTATTTTTCTTAAGAATTTTATTTTCTTATTTCATTCAAAAATTGTGTGTCCTTTTGCCAAAGGATATTTGTAACAAAGTTATTTTATTTTATTTTTGTTGTTCTTTAAAAAAACCAAAAAAAAAGCAACCATTTGATGGCAATAAACCTCTTATTGTGTTAGTATTTTTTGGTTTTTTGTTCTACTTATTATTATTGTTGTTCACTAATGTAATAAAAATGCTACCGAACTCATTGAATGTCATCAGCCAAATAAAAAAAAAACTTCTCTACTTGAACCAACCCACAAAAAACCTTAAAAATTAAATAACAAGAACAACAAAACAACACAAAAAAAGAGTTTGAAAGAAAAAATCATCTGAAGAAGACAAAAAAAAAGTGTTAAAAAAAACTTATGCTACCATTTGAAAAATGTATACACTTAAACAGGGATTCTTAAAGGGTGGTGTATACTAGTGTGTCCAAAATATTTTTTGTTTTCATGGGTGCTCAGCTTAATTTGAGTACTTATGGGGTAAAGAATTTTGAGATTTTTCAGAAGAGGTTTAGAGTTAGCGCAAATCGATTTTTTTCCAAAAATCGGTGTATTTTGACCTTTTTGAATGTTATGTATAACATGGTCAATAATTAAAATTTTTCTTAGCTTCTACGTCAATATTTTTGTAAAAAATTTTTTTTGGGAAATTTCTACTCACGCAAAAATTTGGCGCACGCACACTAATTCACGAATAATTTGTTCCTACTCACACTCGCTCAAGTAATTAAAATAAGTTTTTCACTCACACTCACGCATGACTCACGTGAATCTCGCAAAATTCTGCTCGCGTGACCATCTCCACTTTGTAGCCATTGTATAAAACTAAGAATTTTATAAGCTGTTTGACAGTTTTGCATCGAATTTTCTTTAAACTTTGAATTAGAGATGGGCAGACGGGAGCAGAATTTTGTTTGATTCGAGTGAATCACGCTTGATTGTTAGCGAAACCCAATTTTAATCACGTGAGTAAGTGGCAGTAAAAAAAATATTTTTCGTGAGTGATAGAGTTGGATACATACATGAACACTAGGGTGGTCCTTATTTTTCAACTTGCGATTTTTGGGGCTGCCCCCTCTTAAATATTTGTTTGGGTACAAAAATTCGCCATGCAAAAAATTAGAGTTCTAGCATAACGGGAAGATGTCCCGCATCGCCCTCAAAAATCGGGCCCCTTGGAAAAATGGGCATAATTTAAAAAAAAATTACAAATTTTTTTTCTTCAAAATTAAAAAAATATAAAATAATTTTTGTGTTGGGTTTTAATCATAACTACTCAGATAAAAAATATTACTTTCCCAGAAAATCGCTAACTTACCCCAACTTTGTGTCAAAAAAATTAATAAATATTTGGTTGTACCTTAAAGTGACTTTTTTGCATTTTTGAAAATTTTATTCAACAAAAATCAAAACCTGGTGTTTGCTGTCAAGTATTTTATTAAACGCATCTCAAGTATTAAATAAGCCAAGTATTACGGATATCCGTAGGCAAAAATTTTTGTTAGAGCATTTTGATTCTAGCGGATTTCAACGTTTTTTTAAATTTGTATAGACTTTTTTTTTTAAACAAGATTTTTGTAATATTTCATCAATGTTATTGTGTATGCTATTTTATATAATTGTAATAACTTTAATATAAAGTATAATTTTTCGTGTTCATAGTTAACCTGTGTTTTCATGGGGTCACAATTGACCATCGTATTTTAAAGAGTCAAAAATCACAGAGATGACAAAATAAATTTTTGTTTATGTTTCTAATTGTAATTTATTTACATTTTAAAATTAATTAAAATTAATTATTTAGTATAAATTCAGATATTTGTATTAATATTAAAAATGATTTTTTTTTTGTACATATTCAGCAGTATTTTCGAAAAACGTATTTTTAATTTAATAGTTGTAAATTTTTTTCCCTCAAAATTATTACTAAATTGACCTACTCGAAGACTAGAAACGGTTAACGACATTTTTTTTAGAATAAATATAAATTGAATTATTCCTTTTTTTATTTTATTTATAAATTTTGCCACAAAGCTGCATTTTTCTTACGTGGGTCATATTTGACCCCAGGTTAACATGGGTTAACTATCAACAGAATATAAAAGAGCATATACAATAATATTGATGAAATATTATTAAAACCTTGTTTTAAAGTAAAAATGTATAAAAATAAAAAAACCTTGAAATCCCCCCGAGTATCAAAATGCCCTAAAATAAAAATTTGCCAACGGATATCCACAGTACTTGGCTTATCTAATACTTGAAATGTGTTTAATGAAATACTTGATAGCAAATACGAGGTTTTTGATTTTTGTTGAATAAAATTTTCAAAAATGCTAAAAAAGTCAAAATCTCATTTTTATTTTTCGCCCATACAACGAAAGACCACCCTAATGAACACACATGCTTCATACATGTCCACATGCATCCAGACATGATTAATATGTGTTCATAAATGATTAACATATGTTCATATGAAGAATCATATATGTTTCATGTCTGTGCATTAACGAAAACTGATTTAATATTTACATTTATGATCATACGTGTCCATACATTTCCATACATGGTCATATGTATACATTACCGAAAATTGAGATAATATTTACATGTATGATCGCATATGAAGACCAATGCGGTATATGGACATTTACTCGAATGTTTTCATATGTGAACATGAATGAGTTCATACGTGTCCATAAATGGATACATAAATGTTGATTTTAACCGGGTAGTCATGTTTTCTTAATATTATATTTATTTCTTCTAAATTAGTTAAACAAATTTTCAAAGGTATTTTTAACTTATTGACCGTCTTCATATAAGAACCACTCTAATTTTCTGGCTGGAAATATTCGTCCGACTAATTAACTAAAATTATTTTCTGACCGCCAAATGTATTAAAAAATAAAAAATTTTGTAACTAGGAATTAAAATTTCAATTAATTTCGTTCTGTGACTTGTTCGTTTGAGTTAGTTCAGTGACATGTTCTTTAGCGTTAGTTAGCCCAGTGTAGAAACGGTAATGGCATATCATTACTTTTCTCACTACCAGCAATGATACCAGCTTACTCTCTCTATTACTTTAGCACAAGTAATAGTGACTTACTAATAACTAGTTGTTTTCCTTATTATTTCAATACAAAAAAAATAATGCGTTACCAATAAGAACTTATTTTAATCATTTAAATTTTAAATACTAAAAAAAAATTTAAAATCTAGTTTTAGACCTCATTATTTTTTGCTTCTAGTAAATACTTATATAACGGCTCCTTAAAAATTACCGCCAATAGAAAATGGCCCAAAATTTTTATATTGTGGATAACAACACGAAAATTTGGGTAAATTTTTCATGCTAAATTTGGGTAATTTTTCATATCTTATTTGCGGCGGCTTATTTTAATTAAATGCTATTTTTCATAAATCATTTCCTTATATTAATTATTTCGTTGATGATTTTGTAGTTTTTTTCATTATGAAATAAACACAATTGGAAAAGAGCCCAAAAAGTTTTAATTTTTTTTTTTTTATAAAATTTTTTTTGAATGTTTTACTTCTAAATTTTAAAAAATTTAAACCAAAAGTTTATTTTCCGATATTTTATCACAAATTATGATGCGCGCATAAATTAGTCTGTACACGAACAATGTTTATTAGTTAAAAATATTTTATTTTTAATTTGAATTAATTCAATTCTTCGATTTTGTTTTTTACTTCTCATCAAGTATATAAAACAATGCGGGTAAGCGTTGATCTTTTTCATTTAAAACATTATAATTTGGGTAAGTCTTCTACCTCTTGTAAGGACCTGTTAGTAGATAAAGTCTGCTTTAAATTAGCGGATGAAGACATTTTTAATTAATAAATAAACATTTCACGGTTTTTCGTTTAACAAAAACAAATGATCTTCAACTCGAATAATCTTGCTCGCATCAATTTTTTTTTTTATTTCATCATAGTTACTTAATTTTTAAATTGTTTAAATGTTTATTTTTTAAAATTGTTTTTGGTGAATTTATTAACAATTTAAAATTGCTTGGATTTCACTGAAATCGTTAAATTTATTTGTTTGTTATAATTTGTAAATATATGTATACAAATAGATGGCCAGACAAAGTTTTCCATATTAGTGTTCAAAAACATACGGTTGCACTATAGGGAATTTTATTCTAAGAGAATATCTTCTAGTGAATCAAAGAAAAAATTTAAGAATGCGCTAAAGACTTTTGTATTTGAATATATATTTAAGCGTTGCATGCAAAAATTTAGTGTCAAAAATCACAGCGATTTATATACCAAACGTAACGTTGTCAAATAGAGACGGGGAAGATTAGAAAAATAAACAAAATCTAAAAATAGAATATTTGTGTTTGTTAAGTGTTGGTGTTGGTCACTTCCGAGTATAATATACAATAACAGAAAAGTTAATAGGAAAGAAAACTACAATTTTAGCTGCATTACATTAGAGGCCATACTTGGATGTGATCGCCTAAACGGTCATTACTTGGTATTGCTAAGTTTGTAATGTAAGAGAGCGCAGGTTTTATTCTTACAGCCGCAGCACAGTGGTCAATTTCGCGAGATAGCGGTCAAAACTCTATAACTTTTGACGAGGATTGGTATTTTTTTACGCAATTTGTTTTGTTCAATAGGAGGGACTTTTAAGCTTCAATTTGCGTGTTCAAACGTAAAAATCGACTGATAGGAACGTAAGTAATGTGGAGTTAAAAATGCATTTAATTTTTTGTTGAGTTTCCATGTAAAAGTTGAATATTTTGACATTTTAAATAGGTATTTTTTTTATAATTTCTTATTTTCTTCAATCGTATTTTACAACCAATACTTATTTATTATTCCTAAATTTAATTTTGGTCAGAAAATGCCAACATTTGGCCCGTGACATTTATTTAGTCTCAATATTCACAGGGGCCAAAGGTTGGTTTTTTTTGGAAGAAAGCTAATTCTTGTGAGGTATTAAACTGAAAAATAAACACTGAAATTCCCAAACAATATCAATACCATTTGGATATATTATATACAGAACACAACATCGATAAAATTTTAAGTAAACTTTTACTATTGATTTTAAAGTGCACATATATTTTATTTAAATGTATAATAAAATTTATACTAAAATTATAAACAAATTATAATCTTTAAACTAGTATTAATTAACAATATTAGTAAAAATTTCTTCCAAATAGCTTTGAGATTCATTTTGCAGTAGTTGTTGTAGCTTCTTCATCTAACTCTAATTGAGGTTGATTTCCATTTTCGTCGTCGAATACTGGACATATATGGGTCTGATGGCACAACAAAATATTAATAAGATCTTCATTAGTACAATATCTGGAAATTTTTCTTGTATTGTGCTCGCGAAAGAATCTGTAGTCTTTGTTCCTTTTTTCTTGCGCTTCTTCTGAGATATCTTCAATTGGAAGCATATTGTGCTGAATTATTTGTTCCCCATGGAACAAAATTTTGTGAACTGTGGTTGGCATATGTCTCCAAGAATATTTTTGGTTATAAAGGGTTGCTGTCTCATTAGCATACTGACCAAATTTTTTTGCATCTATCTTTTTGCTACATGCTATAACTTCTAATATGATTTGAATCGTCATATTAAATCATAATCTACTCCAGTTATAGAAGCTGCAGTTTCTGGATCGGAAAAAAAATCTCCTTGCTGTGTTTCCATCATTAGAATTTCCTTCTCCTTGCTTTGGCTGGTCAATTATAAGGCCTATCCACGGTATTTTTCTTGAATATCTTTTTTTTTTGCTTTCTTTTTCCAAATTTTCTTTGTTGTTTCTCACTGTTTCGCCTAACGGGCCAAATTCCAAATCGTATCCCAATTTAAGAATATGCTCCATAAAACGAATTCTAGCATGAAGAGGTGACATTCCAAATTCATATGCTTCATTAAAACTATAGTCTTGTGTTGGTGGTTGGCTCAATTGACTTGATGTTTTTGGCATATGGTGCAGCTTGACGAAGACTTTGTTTCGGTTAAAGCTTGTGCAACTTTTCCATCGATCATTGTAAGTGACATTTTAAAGTTAACTTCGATGCATTGGTCATTAAATTCAAATATCACTGGTTGAAGTTCTTTAATTTCATCTCTTATTTTGCCAACTTCTTCAGTTATGACATCTTTAGTTTCTTTTTGTAAGCAAACTTTATTGGTCTACAAAATTTTGTTGACGAGGGAATTTCATTCTTCCATATATCTATCTCTGCAGCTCTACTAGTTGACGGCTCTGAACCAATATAAGTTTTTGTTAAACGTAATGGAACGAAAGAAATCATGAATAAATTGGCATCTGATGGAATTTTCCGCATTAAATTGTTTGTATTGTTTCTGGCCAGAAGACCCATCACATCCCCATTTAGAAAATTAAAGTCATGCTGCAATTTTTAAACTTCTTTAAATAGTCAGCATCAAACTGTCTTTAATAATCGTTCTGCAGTGTGTTCAAGAAGATCCTGCAATTTTATTTCTGCTGAACTTGAAGTTACACTAATAGCAGTTGGTGAAGGTAAGCAATCTTTTTTGGCAAAAACTATATCTCGATATGATGGAAAAATTCCACAATTTTTTTTCATTGGTTCGCTTCCGCAATTCTGTATATTGGTTTTTAGTCATTTTCAAATCCAAAATAGTGCAAATGCTTCTTCTGGAGTAAATTTATTTTCTTCAGTTGGTGTCGGCATACTTTCTAAAATCCTTTTGTGCGTCTGGGGCTTGCTTCCACTATTTTTTCAATAATAGCAATTTTACTCTTTTTAGTTTTCGATGGTTGAATTTGATGCAGAAATGAATCCTTTATGATGCTACAAGAAACTTCTTCATTGATATGTTTAAGCTTGCGTCTTCGTGATCTTTCACTACAATTATCAATTGGCTTTGCTGGTCGACCACCTTTTCCAGTTTCCGTGGTAGGTTACTGATGGCTTTTTTAAAATAAGTTTATTTCTTAGCCATACTTGGTTGCGTGAGTAAAACAATTTCTTGTTTCTGAACATTGATTGTACCGTTTTCTTGAAGTATTTAAAAAAGTTTTTTTATTTTTAAGTTATGAATTTTAATTTCTTGTTTGTCGCATATTTTGAAGAATGCATTATTCATTATATGTAAATAATGTCGTTTTCATCTTTCCGTTCAAAATATATATCAGATAGAACACTATTACTGAATTTAGCCATTGTTTAAACAATAATGAAGAAAAAAATTAATGCATGGATTAATATACTATTGCTCGAAGTTTCAACATGATCTTTTTTACCTCTTTGAAACATAATATAACAGGTACTTGGTTTTACCAGTTATTTCCATTGGTTTTAAATTTATTTGCAATTTTCAGGTATTTAAGTTGTGTAATATTAGATGGCAATAAAATCATTTTTACCTTTTCCAAATGAATTGCTATATACCACATAATTTGAGAGTTAACAGGTACTGGCAATAATATAACAGGTACTTGGTTTTACCAGTTATTTCCATTGGTTTTAAATTTATTTGCAATTTTCAGGTATTTAAGTTATGTAATATTAGATGGCAATAAAATCATTTTTTACCTTTTCCAAATGAATTGCCAGATACCACATAATTTGAGGAGTTCTATTGTCATTTTTTGTCAAAATTTTGATACACCCTTCTATGTGGACTAGGTCCAAATATGGGCCAACTTCTCCTAATTTCAACAGAATTATTTTTTGGGTCAATAAGAACTCTTGTACAAAATTTCATCAAAATATATGCATAATAGCCACTTTCACATACAAATAACTTCTCAAAAAATATGACGTGCATTTGTACCGAATATCTTACCTTGGGTCAGAAAAATTGCTGTAGCTCAAAAAGTGCAGTCCCGATGCATGGACATGTATATATAGGAATGTAGGGGAGAGTTAGGACTACAAAATAGTAAATTTGTGTTTTGACTCAGCTTGACTCACAGGAGTTGTGCTCTATGAAGTAGGAAATTTCCGATAAATTTGACCTTTTTTAAAAAAAATATTTAAATTGTTCTGAAAACAGTGGAGCTTCAATTTTTTTAACAGTAATAGGAAGTAAGTTAAGTTACAACACAAAATTTATTTCGTGAAAAAATCTTGAAAAACAAAAAAGTTATGATCATTTAAACTTTAAAAATTAACTAAAAATAGCATAAATTTACTAAATTCTGAAAAAGCCCATTTTTGACCACCCTGTTCTTAATAAAATAGTTGAAATAGAGTTCTAATTTTTTGGCTCCCGAGGTTTACTACTGTCTACTTTCATATGAGTCTAATAACTTTAAAATCGGAGAACAAAAACCAAAAGGAGTTTTGGCCGCTATCTCAAAATATTGACCACAGTGCGCAGGTTGGTAAAAAAAAAATATTATCATATAGAGACAATCTGACAATTATAAGACACAAATAAATAATACAATTTAAATGGAAAATCACTGATGACGCCTGTCCATAAAAAGGCAGAAACTAGGCTAGTCTGATTTAAAAAATTAATAGTGTTTATAATTTTTAGAGAAAAACGTCTATTCTTCTTCTTAACCTCAACCTTTCTAAAAAAGATATTATATTTGTAATAAATAATTAGTCGCGTGTTAGCTTGACTATAAATACGACAAACATAACTAGTGCTGACGCCAAATTATAACCACCCCTTTTACGGCTTTTAAATCAGAGCGAAAGTGAAAATTTTAGAATTTTCGGTGTTCTTGCCATTAAATCAGAACGTTTTTCCCTATTTTTTATTCGTTTTAACTCGTGTAGAAAAGCCTGGTCGAAAGTAAAACGAATGCCCATTTTTCTAATGAATTACAAATTCGGGCAGTGAATTTTGCGGGTTATACTGCCGAAATACTTGCTTTGCATATAAAATTGTGCTTCTACGGTACAATATTAGCTGTAACTTTGGTAATTTCTAACATGGTGGGATTTACAAAAATAACTCTGGTTTGCCAGTACTATTTTTGTATGCTGTTGTACGGTTGGGAGTTTCTACCTGGGCACTTATATGGTAATACTTTTCTACACCGGGAAGTGACGTGTTCCTTTGCGTTAGTTCTGTGATATATTATTTTGCTATAGTTCCAGGATATGTTCGTTTGCTTCAGTCCTGTGACATGTTCTGTGGGGTTATTTGTGTGAGATGTTATATTACACCGGCCCTGTGGCATGTCACAGAGGGAAGTTGACCCTCTCCTAGGACAGGCCAGTGTCAAAATGAGCGGTCCCTCTCATATAAAAAAACGGTTCCTTGTGCTGTGATAGTTTCCTTTCCTGCAGGGTAGTAACTGTAAATAAAACAAAATAAACCGAAACAAATTTTTTAATTTTTGACGCCACTTAGTAACACCTAAACATGAGATTGGGCAGCTAAAAAAAAACACGGCTCCCTTAAATTGTTATTCTCTATAACGTATCCGAAGTTCATTAAGATCTGCGCTCCGTTTCAACATCTCCCTTGTTAGTTTTTTATATAGCCCAAAAACAAGATGTATTCAACATACCAAACTACGACTTCGGTTATCATTCGTACTAGGTTTAACAAAAATTTTAAAATTTTTATAAAACAATTATTTCTAATAAAAAATTTACAAAAATTGTACTTTTTATTTAAAATATATTTTAATGGTGTCCAAAAATAAAAGTTTAAAGACTACTTTTCTAAAAATTCTGTTTCATAGCTTTGAGTACTTTGACATTAGTTGTTGCTGTTTTTACCCGAAAATTGTCTTCAGGCAACAATTGTCATTTAAGTGTCCTTATGCTGTTATGTTTATTTTCTTAAGATTTTTTTTATTTATTTATATTTGCTTATTTATCTTTTTTTTTTTTATAAACATCTTTTTTGGTGTTTTTTTTTTTTTTAATAACGCCAAACAAAAGGAGAACAAAGATGTGGCACAAGGACATGCTATTACCCTTTTTTTAGATCTTGTTTTTTGTATATTATTTTCTTGTTCATTTACTCCGTTGTTGTTTGCTTTTTTATGTCAAATATTATCCTTTTAGTTTAAGGTTTTGTTGTTGTTGCTGCTGTTCTCTTTTTTTCAAGTGCTAAATATTATTGTCACCATGATGTCCAAATTAAAATAATTTTACATTCTTATTTTTGACTCCTTTTTTACGATAATTAGCTTATTTTTTTGGTATTTAAGATTGTCTGATTGTAATTAACGTTTGTTAATTTTATATAAATATGTTTGTTTTTACACTGAGAGAATTATCTGCATGATATTAATGATTCATTTTTGCACTGAAGCAATGAAATTCATTGAATTCATTGAAACTTTTTATTACGATAATGCAAGTTTTCATAAAATTTTATAAAAAAAAATATAAAATATATAAAAACAAAAACAAAAAACTAATATAACTGTAAAAAATATTACTTGAGCCAGAGTACACAATAAAAAATTTTCATATAAATAGAACATTTTTGGTCTTCAAAGTTTAGTAACGTCATAATGCTTGTTAGGAAAAGACCCTAACCACGTGCTTGATTACTCACAAAAAAAGAATGGAGCAAAATTAATGATTAGTAGGTTTTTTGTTAAAGTTCTGCCTATTATGGAGGCTCTAGCTTTTCTAAAACTTCGGGTTCTGATGAGATCTTTAGCCAGATCGAAATACTAGTATAATCCTAGCTAATATGTTTGATTTGCTTTATTTTTGTAAATATACGGAAAGTTGAAAGCTCGTTATAAATTGAAAATAACATAAAAATAGTCTCGATGTATATAAAAACAAAAAACTAATATAACTGTAAAGAATATAATTTTATTTATTATTAAAAGTTTTATTCCTTCACTGAAGGAAAGTATGAAAATTCATAAAAAGTATGAAACTTTTCATTAATTTTTTTTTTTCATTTTTTGTTTCACTAGTTTGGCGAAAAGTTTCATTATTTTTCGTAAACTGAAATTCTAAATGTGTGGTCATTTCTAAGTTTAGATATTCATTCAAAAATGTTATATGCTAAAATCAACCAACACTGAAAGGGATGATTTAAAAATAATATTATTTATTTTTATTTAAAACTAGCTGACCAGGCAAACGTTGTTTTGCCTTCAAATTTTAATTGTAATTAATTCTTTAAATCAAGAAATTTCTTTTACGCAAATAATAATATAATAATAATATATTTTTTATGTTAAGTGTACCTGTTAAACATGAATTGTTACTTAAAACCATATCATAAACTTTATTGTTTACATCTTTACCTTTTTTATTTATTCTAGGACTATGAGGAACGCTAAAACAATTTTTGAACAACATTATTAAATAAGCTTGCAAAAAGTCTTGAATGTGATAATTTATTTTAATGCTTATTTGTTTTTTTAGGGGATGGGGGTTTTCACAGAGGTGCACTTCGGTGTGGAACGCTATCTGCCTGCTATTCACTTGGGAATAGCAAGAAGCAATTCCTCTGTTGGATTTCCCAAGCAGCTCACTACTTCCGGTCCTTTGGCCAAGTATCCCCTGGTAATGACGTTCTGACGCCCGTCTGATGTCAGCTAGAGTGAGAAGGCGTACAGCTATGAGTAACCTGAATGGCATGTTAACACCGGTGCGTCTCAGGTAATTAGGTGGTAATCCAGACTACATTTTTACCTCTGAAACTCAGCTGTATTTTTCTTTTTTTTGCCTGCCTAGAGGTAGTTGGCAGCCCCAACACTAGGATCGGAGTGCAGTGGTCTAATCAGCCCTCACTCTTAAACTACTACGATTACAGAAACGTCAATAAATTTAAATAATGATCCCCCCTCGATGACGACTTATGGCTTTAAACAACGGTTTATGATTGGTACTTGGAACGTTAGGACTCTTTCGGAAACATCTCGAATCGAGCAAGTACGTAGGGTAATGGCTGCACATAGCTTGGATGTCTTAGGACTTAGTGAGGTACGATGGCTCAACAACGGTTCCACTTTTTTACCTTCTGGCTATCGTTTTATTTATGCAGGTCACGAAGCGCATAGGAAAAATGGAGTTGGAATACTACTTTCTCCAAAAGCTAGCTGCGCTTTATTGGAATACAATGCTATCTCTGACCGTATTATCACTGCTAGGATAAACTCTAAGTTTCGCAAGATTTCCATTGTTCAATGCTACGCTCCAACAGAACCTGATGACGACAGTGTAAAAGATACTTTTTATGATCAATTAGATTCAGCTATTAGCAAGATTCCTACTGGGGATATAAAGGTTTTCATTGGGGACTTTAACGCGAAAGTTGGTAATAATAACAACAACCTGCAATCCGTTATGGGAAGACATGGTCTAGGAACGGTGAGGAACAACAACGGCGACAGGCTGGTTGACTTTTGTGCTCGAAACCGATTATTTATCGGTGGTACGAAATTCCCCCACAAGGACATACACAAGTATACATGGGTGTGTCCTTCTGGCCGCACACACAACCAAATTGACCACGTCCTGATGAGTAAATTGTTTTTGGGATCCTTAATGGATGTCAAAACCCGTCGGCGAGCGGATATTGATAGTGACCACCGTTTACTCGTGGCAACGTTTCGTTTTAGACCTGCTGCAATTAAAACTAGGGATATGCCCGACAAATTTAACACAACACGACTTCTTGATCGTAATATTGCACATATGTATAACGAAAAGTTAAGGACAGCCTTGCTCGAAAACCAACATCAGAACACATGGGCAGACGTTTCGTCTGTTTGCAAGGAAACTGCCAGATCGGTGCTTGGAACACAAAACTGCAAGGTTAAGCCGTGGATCAGCGATGAATCTTGGATTGAGATCCAAAACCGTAAACGACTGCACAGCGAACGTATAAATGCTAAAACTCAAGCACAAAAAGAACAAGCAAGATCGCAATATCAACAGTCTTCTCGTCGAGTTCGAAACTTGGTACGCGCTGATCGTGAAAAATATTATAATAGCATTGCTGAACAGGCGGAACAAGCCGCAAATACAGGCAACTTGCGTGGTGTGTATTCGGCCATAAAACAACTGAGTGGAAATAATATTAGAGGTACCACGATTTTAAAAGCAGCCGATGGAACTGAATTAACATCACCCGAACAACAACTTGAGCGATGGCGCGATTTCTTTTCCTTGCAAGCTTCAACAAACCACAATGATCACCAGGAAGATGATACTCTTTTTCTTACAACTCGTCGTAACCCAAGAAGGGACATATCTACAGAGGCACCGTCATGCTCAGAAGTTGAATATGCTTTAAATAGCATGAAAAACAACAAAGCATCTGGCACGGACAACATTCCTGCTGAACTTTTAAAATATGGAGCTAGGTCTTTAGCGCAGTTTCTCACTCCTATCATTCAAGAAGCATGGGCAACGGACTATATACCAGATGAATGGAAGGAAGGTATAGTGGTCACACTACCCAAGAAAGGGGATTTAACGCAATGCAAAAATTGGCGCGGTATAACCATTCTAAACGCCATTGGTAAAGTAATGGCAACCCTCATTCTTCATAGAATCTCCCCTATTGTGGATCAGATATTGCGTGGTGAGCAGGCTGGTTTTAGACAAGGTCGTTCGTGTGCTGACCACATTAATACCTTGCGCATTATAATTGAACAGTCCGCTGAGTATAACACCCCTCTTTATTTACTTTTCGTCGATTTTGAACGTGCATTCGACACTATATCCCGAAATTCTATGTGGTCTGCATTAACCTACAAGGGAATTCCTGATAAAATAGTAAACATGATACGTGAGCTATATAGGGACGCTCAATGTAGGGTACGTTTCAATGGGAATGAGAGTCGGTCGTTTGTTCCAGGCACAGGTGTGCGTCAAGGCTGTGTCCTGTCTCCAACGTTGTTTTTGCTACTGCTCGATTGCGTATTGGAACAAACCAACAGAGATGCTCCTTTCGGAATTCGTTGGACATTGTCTGATTTTCTATATGACATAGACTATGCCGATGACATATGTCTACTGGCCCATCGCTTCTCGGATATAGAAGCTAAACTCACAAGTCTGTCTGAAAACGCCAAAAAAGTTGGTTTAAAAATTAGTATAAGTAAAACAAAACTTATGCGCATAGGTACAGATATCGTTACCCCCATTAATAATAAATGACCAACGTATTGAAGATGTGGATGCTTTTTGTTATCTTGGTAGCAAGATAACTAAGGATGGTGGTTCAAATGCTGACGTTACCGATCGCATTAATAAAGCTCGAGTAGCCTTCTTTTCCTTATCTAAAATTTGGCGAAGAAATAATATTTCTCGGAAAACCAAAATCCGCATTTTAACTGCAGTGTGAAGTCAGTATTACTTTACGGCTGCACCACATGGAGCTTAACGCAAGCTACCACTAGAAAAATTCAAACTTTCATCAACAAATGTCTAAGACAGATCTTTAACATCCACTGGCCAGATCGTATTTCAAATGAAGCTCTGCTCCAAAGAGCAAACTCCTTGCCAGCACACATTGATATTCGTAAACGGAAGTGGACGTGGATAGGCCACATATTGCGAAGACCACAAACAGAAATTGCAAGAACAGCCCTCGACTGGAACCCCCAAGGACAACGCCGCCAAGGTAGGCCCCGTAACACCTGGGTTCGTTGCCTTAAACAAGAATGTTTACTTGCTCGAGTATCCTGGAATCAAACAAAAACAATTGCCAGAGATAGAATCAGATGGAGAAAATTTGTTGACGCCCTATGTTCACACTGAACTTTATTTAAGTATTTATGGTGTTCAGAAATGTAATTCTATTTATATTTAGATAAATAAAGGACATATATATATATATTTGTTTTTTGCTTTTGGTACCACGCCCATTTATCCCATTCCGCCTATTTTCAGTACGACTACTAATATTTGTAATTGATGGACTCGTACAAAATTTTAAGGCTATATAGCTTATATAGAACCCTAGACATTTAATATTAATATTAATTTTGTATATGAGTTAAATAATCAGTTTGTATGGGAGCTGCCACGCCCACTGGTATGATCCCGCCCAATTTTCCCATGACTATTCACAATATAATCAACGTGCACAAATTTCTAAGACTCTGGCTATTATAGAACTGTAGATATATGATATTAAATATTTACTTTGTATGGGAGCTGCCACTCCCACTGGTCCGATCCCGCCCATTTTTGTCCTGATTATTCAAATCAGTAACATATGGAATACTGCAACGTTTCAAAACTCTTGCTATCACAATAGTCAAGATAGATGATGTTATTCAATTTATGTGGAAGGTGTCACGCCCACTTGAAATATATATAGCCGAAAACCTAATTTGGGCTATAACCTTTTAAATGAAACCGGTTTGGGCCAAATCGGTTGGATAGTTTTAGAGTCTATAGAGGACAAACATACAAACATTGTATTTTATATACATATATAGATTATTTTTATGTTTCCCGCTCATAACTTAAAAAAAAAAAAAATTCGGAACGATATATAGCCTATTGGTAAAAAAAATTTAGAAATCGTATGATTAGTTACGGAGATTACTTTCTACAAACAAACAAACAAACATACAAACATTACCTCTTTATAATATTAGTATAGAAGTATAGATATAGATAAGTATAGATTATAAGAAATTGCATAAGCCAACTTATTTGTAATTGTATTTATTGTAATAATATTGCATTGATTTTACTAATATTTAGTTATTACATTAAAAATGTTGTAACTAAATATTTTTATAATCTATCTGAAAATTTTATTTTCATTTACTTTAATATGTATTTTTTTATTAGGAAGATTTTTGACTATGTGATTTCACTAAAATTTCTTTAAATTGCTGTTAAGCAATTAAATTTTAGTTCACTATTGCATTCAGTGAAATCAGCCTTTTTATCAACAACTGTAAGCATTTGGATCATTGTATTTATGCTGATGATTTGTACACACAGAGAAAAATTTAAATATTTGCCAACTGAAATTTGGTTACTACGACTCAAATTCGGTTATTACCAACTTCAGTCGGTTGATTTAACCGATCATTAGTTTTCACAACAAAGTTCGGTTAATTCAACTGAATTTTAGTTGCAGCACCCCAAAATATTCAGTGATCTAATGTTAATATCGTTGTTCTAACTGAATTTATAAGTTGTTGCTTTCAAAATGCACTTTTCAATTCGGTTGGCACTTTGTTTCTCTCTGTGTACACAGAAAAAACTTAAAACGGGTTTCAATTAAAAATTTTATTGAAACAATTAATATTTTAATTGATTTTGCACCTACGACTGAAATGATAGTATTAACTTAAAAAATTTGCAGACAATTTATTAAAACTCTTTCAATTAAAATAATACTAATATCAATTAAAAGAGTTATTGTTTTTCTTTACAACCTCAATTAAAAATTACGTTAAATTGATTAAAACTTTAATTGAAACTTCAGAAGAAGAAAAAATGGTAGTTTTAATTGAAAACTCGTATTTTTTATTTCTGTTATATGCCCCCATTAAATAAAAAAAGAAATGTAGGTTTGTAAATTAAATTGACATTTTATTTATAATAAAATTGAAGCTTTTTAATATAAAAATGTATTATAAGAAAACAAATAAAAGTAAAGACAAAATTTTTGTTTTGCTTGTCTTGTCTTGAACTTTTTCTTGTAATTGAATTGCTTTCTTAAAAAAATCACACACAACTTTAAAATGACAGTTTAATGACATTTTTACTTACTGAAAATTTAATTATTTACAAAAATAATAGTTTAATTGTCCTTTTTCGATAAGGTTTATTTAAATCCACATGTGCACTTTTATTACCACAGATAAAACACGAAACTAAATTAAGTTTTCGTGCGTACACGAATATCTCAACAAAAAGAGTGTTGCAAACTCTAGTGAAATAACTACGATTTTGCGTGTAGTTTAAATCGGTAAACTATTCAACTTATTAAAAGTTAATAATTTGCGATCTTTTTTCTTTTTATTTACAAATTAAATAATAATTGATATAATTAAACCTTTGTTTGATTATTTAATCTAAATAAAATAAAAAAAAATAGTTTGCCAAATTTTTAAAAAAGTTGTTTACATGTTGTCAACACTGTATATTAGAAAATTCAATAAATTTTTTAATTGAATCAATTAAAAAAATTGTTTAAATTGCCATTGATATTCAAACAATCGATTAATTAGATATTTTTGGCCCATAATTTTTTCTGTGTACATATTTTGCAAAAACAAAATAGCAACATGAAATGTAACAATATACTACAAGATGCTTTGGATAAATTAAATGAATGGTCTTTGAAATCTGGCGCTAGAATATCTATTGACAAAACTAAAAAACTGCACATATGTAGAAAAAATTATGTGACATTCAATCATACGGTGTGATCATTAACAACACTAATATTGAAAATGCAAATCAACTTAAAATATAAGGTATTATACTCACCAATAACTACTTGTGGAAAGAACATTACCTATCTTTAAAAAAATCATTAATTCAAAGAGCAAATGTAATTTAATTTTTGTCTAACAAGAAAAGTTTCATTCATATTAACACCCTAATTTACCTTACTAGAACATTAGTTTTTAGTAAAATAGATTATGGTATTTTCATAACCGGCAACACATCCAAATCAACAATCAAACTTATTCAAGGATTATATCACCAAACTGTTAGATCAAGTATTTATGCCTTTAGAACCACTCCAGTAAAACATATACTTGCCGAATCAGGCCTACCATCACTTGAAGAACGGATACACGAAGCTAAATCCAAAGTAATACCCAAAATTACTTTTCCAAATAATTCGGTTTTTGATGAAGACGTACGTAAACAGTCAACTACTAAAAGAATACCACGAATAATTTCGGCATTGGGCGAATCGTTAGAAATTGCTACATCTCTTAACATAAACTATATAAACAAACCAAAAATATTAATTTACCCTCCTTGGTTCTTTTCAAAGGATTTATGTGATATATCTCTTTCAAAGTTTATTAAACAGAACACATCTAACGACATCTTTATACAATTGTACCTCGATATGGAACAATTTTGAACCATCTTCACAGATGGTTCAAAACTGTTAAATGGAATAACATCCTACGCCATAGTCGACATACATGGTAAAATCCTTCGTATGAAGATTCTTCCCAATTTCACATCGATCTTTGCTGCTGAAGCACTCGCAATAATAAATGCGATGCATATCGCTCTTGAAAAACAACTCAGAACCGTTATTTGTACTGATAGTTTATCCGTTGTCTAGTCAATACTTAATCCACTCTAGTGTAAATGGGAAACAGTTAATCGCATCCGTGATATCTTGATGAGACATCCTGATATATTAAAAATTCTATGGATTCCGGGACACACTAATATAAATGGAAACGATAACGCTGATGAAGCTGCCAAATTTGCTTGCAAGGCCGCTATTATTATGGAAAATAAACCTGAAAGAATAGATATCCAAAACTATATTAAAAAATACATATATCAAAATAAGATTTTAATTTGGTCCGATTACTACCATCCTCATTACAAAAAGTTAAATATGGGTTGCATACAAAGTTCAAACTTTTTCCCGGCTACGTTTGGGCCATACATATGCAACACACAGTTAGTTATCTTATCAGTAAAGAAACAACACCATCACCCAGTTCCGAATGTGGACACACTATCTCTATAAAACATATTCTACTTGAATGCACTCAATACCAGAATGCCAGAACTGCTGTTTTTGGTACCATCAACCCAATAAGACTGCTAAAGGACCCCACTTATGAGAATATACTTAAAATTCCTAAATTTATAATTCAGACTGAAATTATTTAATAAGTTACTCTTTTTTACATCGTAAATTAACTCTTTTGATAATATCTACCTAGAGCCGATAGCCTATGTAGATAGTGCTCCTTAAATTGTAATATTAGATTAGATTAGATTAGATCAGAAGGCACTATGCACCGCGACCAATGTAGGTCTTTTGTGCTGCCTAAAATTACCTACAGATTCAAGCTACCTATAAAGCCAATTATCCTATTAGGCAAAATGTTCGCGATGTCGGAAGGCGAAATAAAGCGATCACCTAGAAACCTAAGTCTCCTATCACAAAGCCTGGGACATTCGCAGAGAACATGCTCCGAGGTCTCAGACACCATCTCACAAAACCTACACATATCCGTGTCCGATTGACCCTTCTTGTGCAGATGGTATCTGAAATTACAGTGTCCAGTTAAGTACGACGCCACGGCCATCATACCCCCCCCCCTTCCAAGCGACAGGAGTCGCCTCGACCCCCTACTGGAAAAGAGATCAATCTTTTAGCCTGGTGCTGACCAGGAGAGTTTTCCCAGTAACCACAGAATTCAGACTCTCTCCATGCGCTGAGTCTTTCCCTAACATACCCCGCAGGTATTCCACACAATGGTTCAGGATAATATTAGATTTATAATTAATTGTGAGTCTAATAAAGAATAATAATAATGTAGAATATATACGGGCTGAAGAAGATTTTGCTTGTCCACTTAATGTGTTCGTTTTCAGATTTAATATTTATTCATCTAAGCGTATACTTAATTTTTCAAATGTTATTTATTACTCATACGCAATGATGCATTCTGATTTTGAAGGTCGTTCTGTTATAACTTTACTTTAAAAAAAAATATCGAAACATCACATAAACATTGTATTACAGAAAAAAATCATTGTTAGAATTACACTGTGAGACAGTGAAAATATCCAGTCAGAAAAATTCAAACGGACCAACGCTGGCAAGGCACTTTAGCAAGTGGTACAAGTATTGGCAACAAGAGCTTTCCCCAGCTTAAAGTGATAACGTCGTTAGACAAAAGGTCCGTTGTACAGGCACTGGGGAAACAAATTTTATAACAAGAAAAAAGTGGTCTAAAAATTTGTTTTCCAAAAAAAAATTAAAAAAGTTCTTAAATAATTTGTTTGGTCCCTGGCCGCCAGATTGGCAGCCGGCAGCTCTAACTACTGAGCTAACGAGACAAATAATACTTGATAGCTTAAAACGAAAGTAAATGATAAATGCTGGATAAAAGTTGGATGCTCAAATATGTCAGCACTGTCATAAGGTTTGATGGAAACAGCTTGCCAACGTTGGGAAAACAAACAAAAATTTGATCTTAAAAGGGATTTTGCAGAAACAAAGAAATTAATTAATTTATATGAAAAAAATATTACAAAGTATCAAAAAACCACAAAAAAATTTTTTGCCTAAAACCGGGATCGGAATCTTCCAACTACAAACTTTTTGAAACAAAGCATCGTAATTTTTAGAAAATAAATGCTTTACCAGTGGTTAGACTTTTGAGATTTGAGTTGGTAATTTCTGACTGGATAGCACTAGGAAAACATTTTTTCCCAACGCTGGCATAGTGGTCTCAGCCAATTCATTGCAAATGATTTTTTCTGTAGACCACTGAAATTATTGTAAAACAAATACTGCCAAACGCTTTTTGGGAACGCTGGTAAAACGTCTTAAACAAGTGTTTTGCCAGTAGTTTTTTTAAGAAATCCTTGATTAGCCAGTGGTATACCAGTACTTGATTTTTTGTACCACTGGCAGTTCCTGACTGTTTTATTTTTTTTTATTTTAATTATAATATTGAATCTATAATGTTTAATTGGGCTCTTTACCCAGTTTTTTGTAATTTTATTTTTCAATATATATAAAACTTTTAGTACTGCTTCACCAACCAACACATATTTTACTATTTGTATACAAGGCATGAAAGGTGTTTTGGTACATATGAGATATCTCACTTGAAACTAAAAAATATCAGTCGCATTTCATGTACTTAATTTTGTATCGGTAGTACCTAACCTGACTAACAATGTCGCTTTTGGCGGGAATATCCCGCTTTTCAATATAATTTTTTCTCAATAGAATTTTTATAAAAAATAAAATTATTTAAAAACGTTCAACATATTATAAATTTTGGAGCTTTTTGATAAAAATAAAGTTTCAGAGCCAGTGATTGGATTTCGAAATTGTTGTGCCAAACGTGATTTTTTTTTATAATTAAAAGAAAATATCAATAAAGTAACATTTGAGAGATTCAAACTAAAAAATTACGAATTTATTAAAATACGTATTGTAAGAGAATAAATTTTAAAAATCCCGCTTTCCGCACAAAAATCCCGGTTTTATGCTTGATGAGGCCCGCTTTTTTTCAAAAACAGTTGGTCACGTTAGTAGTACTTGACTTCGTCTCAGATGCTGACTTTGTCTCTCCATCATAATTATCACTATCAGAACCTGAACATTCATATTTATCTAAATATTCTTTTCCATTAGTATCCGAATTGCCGTCACTATTAATCTCTTCATCACCATCGACCATGAATTGTCATCATCGGAATCAACAAGCTTTTCTATTGCGCTTTTGTTAGTTCCCACCTTCAAATGTTTTTAGTGGAACCTTGGTAACTATCAACACAATCATTTTAGTTAAAGTTTTTTTCTATAAAATTCTATAATTCTTACCAATGTACTTCTTTTGTCGGTTGGCTTGTTTCATTTTTCAAATCATAGATTTTTTTTTTTTTTTGAACAAGTTGGTTTTCCTTTGTCCATACTGTTGTTAATTTTCATAAATTTCTTTCCCACATTTTCTTTTAATATTTAGCTTTTTATAATTTTAAATGCATTTTGAAATTAAAATGCATAAATTTATCAGTAACATGTTCTTAGACGTGTAATAGAAACTTTTACTTTTAATAAAAAGACCATATTTTTGATAAAACTTAAAAAATGCAGTTTTTTATACGAGCATGTAGGAAAAGTAATAATGTATGACCATATATGAACATTCATTTATGCCCATATATGTCCATATACCCTCAAATATCGGATCCGAACATATATGGAGTCATATATGAACTCATATATGTTTCCATATATGACAATATATGAACATTTTCACCTTGGTATATAGTTTATATTGCACCATATCTGATTACATATTATGCTATGTATGAGAATGTATTATTATTTATGACAATAGATCTACCATATCTTATTAAGTATAGCATATATGTTTAATATAAAATTTTATAACGGGTAATATATAATTATTTATCGTTATATATATATATATATGTTACCATATAAGAAACATATATAATTTTTTTACTCGGGTATTACTACTTTCAAAAAAATTTTGTCTTGGTTAGCTATTCTTAGCTACTATTGATTAATAGGTTCAAACTATTGTGAAAGGCTAAAGGTAAGACACCGCAGGATGGAATGTTTATTTTCGGAAAGCGCGAACTTTCCCTCATCAGCATCTATGTGTCTACACTTTGAAAATTTATATATTAAAACAAAATTTAACGTGTTTATCGTTTTATGCTGTTATTAAATATAAATTGTATTGAACATTTCTTTTTATTATTTCGGCTTTAAAAATGTTATATTGTGCTCCCCGGTAGGCTAGTTGGTAGCGTGCTGGCTTATCAGTGCGGGGGTCGTGGGTTCGATTCCCACCAGAGGCACTGGTCTGTTTTCGCTACCACGCGCCGAAGGCCATAGTAGCTAGTGCTCGGCTAGGGTAATAGTATATAATTTGTAATTATATGATTATTAATTAATAAAATAAAAAATAAATTAATGTTATATTGTTTGCTTATAAAATCACTATCGCATTTTGTTTAAGTATCACAGTTGTTTTTTTCCGCCTAATATAATATTTTATGAAAATTAAAATCGATTTATGTAAAAAAAAAAAAAACTCGATATATCGATTTCGAATGCTCTACATCAAGTTTCACATATAAGACTTTCCGTGCCAACAGTCCCTCTACAGGAAAAGTATCAATGTCAAAATTAAATTAGTTTCTTTCGAAACTTAAGTGAACTATGATTGTACGTTGATTATGTAATGGAAAAATGTTAAAGTCGTGACAGAAATTTCAATTTCATTGGGAATCGCAGAACGCTGCCGTATAATAAATAACATATTAAAGTGTATATTAGGGCAATAATTAACACGAAAAATTAAAAAGTTTTTCCTTATTTTGTTTATAGTATATAGGAAAAATATATATATAGAAAAATATCCCGAGGGATCCCAATGTTGACTACACTCAAAAAAAAAATAAGTTAGTAAAAAAGATAATAAAACGTCTTGTAAATAAAGTATACTATTTTTCAGAAAATTTTTTGCTGAAATTGTGTTTTCAGCTAAAATTTTAGTTATACCTATTCAACACTTAACTGTTTTGAACTTATGTTTTACTAATATTTTACTAAAATTTTACTTTTTATTTTGCTAAAAAAAATTGTGCTGATAAGCACCATTAAAAGTGTGGACATCAACCAGATTGAAGGATATACGCAGAATGAAGTAGACTTCACTGCCTGTCAAGATGTAGTAAAGACGAGGTAAATGATACTAAAAAGTACAACTCTTGTAAGACATATACAAAAATCAACCATGGAAAATTTTTGTATCTGTTTTTCATACATAATAAAACAAAAGGACGCCAACAATGTGTCTCGTATATAAATAAATTACGGATTAAAATAACTTGTAAAGTAAGCTTGCCAAAGTAATTAAATTAAAGACAAAGTAGAATATTTAAATTTAATAAAGATTAATTGTGTAATTGTAAATAGTTGATACAGTGCAAGCTCGATTTTCGCGACTAATTAAAAACCAGACCTGCCGCGAAAATTGAATTTTCTCGATAACAGAACCCAAAATTGTATAGAAAAATTGTATGTAACTTTTAAAATTAGAATTGTTTTTATTGATATATTTACATTTTAAACATTTTTAAAGAAATTGGAGATTTTGAAGACTTATGCAACTTGTAATTCACGCAAATTGAATTTATGGAATCTCCACTTTTAAATTTTATTAAATCTGTAATTTTTGAGAAATCGTTGGCTTTAAAATATGTTGAACTTTTTCCATATTAAGGGATGTATTTACACAACAAATGACACGAATAAACTGACAAAATTGAAGATCAAAATCATCCAAAAAGGTAAATATACCAAAAGACGGGGATTCCCCTTTTTGGTTATAGACATTGTAATCAAATTTAAAAAAACAGATAAAAGTCGCGAAAATGGAACCCGTTTTTCGTTAAACTGTCGCAATTATAGAACCTGCAATGTTAAAAATTTAGCCGTCGCGATAACCGGGCCGTCGCGATAATGGGTAGTCGCAAATACCGAGCTTGCACTGTACTAATGTAGTATAGTGGCTATTAATGTAGTGTGGTCAAATTGCAAACAAATATACGTACTGGTAGATAGACTCAAGCGAAAGACAAGGTCACACATTTTATATAATTGTGTATGTTTCCGTTTTCTTAAAAAGAGTTGTAAATTTCATATTTTGTTATTTCTTTTTGTTTAGTTTCTAGAAAGATGCCACCATTTAGACAACCATTGATGTAAGTAGTTGAAAGATAATTTGTTTATGTTATATATAATTATTTCTATATATTTTCAGATATTAAATTAATTCGTGTAGTCAATGTGAGATTATTAAAATTTTATATTTTTTTTTTTTGAAGTAGTTGTTCGGCTTTAGGTCACGATAAATAAAAACTCAAATTGATTTTTTATTTAAATTTTATTTTAAATTGTCGATATTTCGACTAGAGTCTCTAGTCATTATCAAGAAATAAATTAAAAATGTATGTATTTATCGTGACCTAAAGCCGAACAACTACATCAAACGTAAGCCAAGAGAGGTCAACTATAAAATTTTTATATTTTGTAACGTATTGTGAATTATTTTTGAAAGAATTTTAAGATTTAAGATTTTCAGCAAATAAATTAACTAAAGTATAATTTTTCTATAAATTTTTTGAGTTTTTATCAGTCTACTAATATTTAGCAATAATTTTATTAACTTTTAGCAAGAATTTTTAATTTTTTAATCAAAAAAGTGTTGCAAAACTGTTGCTTAATCTACTAATTTTGTTGCTAAAAATCACCTCGCTAATTTTCAGCAAAAGATTTTGCTGACTCAGTAAAAAAAAATGCTGAAAAATGCTGCTGACTCAGTAAAAATTTTTGCTGACTTTACTAACTGTTTTTTAATGTTTCACGTACATTCTCCTGCCATTGAGTCCAAATTAACAAAACCAGTCGAGAGAAGAGTTCTAAAATTATTCGACTTATTTCAAAAAAGCATACATTTTTAGATTTAACGTTATTTTTTAAATTTAATATTTATATATTTTATAAATGAATTACAAGTAGTACTTAATTGTATTGAAATATAAAGTACTTATCTCTAAAACATTTTCAATTGTTTTTTTAATTTTTTAGTTAAAAAACTTATTAGATAAAATTGTATCAAATTATATTAATTTGATCATATTTGATAGACCCATTTTTCGGATCAAACTATATGAGATAAGGTCCCATGAGGTTAGCTTATGTATGATATTTTTCGGATTAGATGAGAAGTGATGTTTAGTTATATCTGATACTAGATACAGTCATATATGATTATATATATGCAGGGCCTGTGGGTAGGACGAGGAGACCTTGTAACACTATCAAGTGACCCAATATCCACATTGGGGGATCTTAGGGGCATAGGATGAAGAAGTTGAGGAGTTTCGTCAGTGCGACGGAGTTCCAGGGGTAGAAAGGTGACATAGGACCGATTGTTTAGAGCGCACAACAAGCCGACATTCTGGCTTAAGTGTTAGTCCTCAGGGACATGAGTCGGATTAGGGAAGTATTTTCCCTTCTCCAAATCCTCTTTTCGACCTAACCTATGATTATATCGCAACTTTTTCGCTGGGTTGCTATTGTTTTTATTATGTCAAAAAAAAAATTATTAGTATACCCCACCAATCCCAAAAAACTATAAAAAATTTCCTAAAATGGAATTTTTTACATTAATTTCAGTCTTGTCTACATTTGAAGCGATGTTAAACAAATATATTGTTATCATATTTGGAGTAAATTGGAGGACCTGCACCAGTTTTTTCATTTTCCAATTTCAGTGGTGCACTCAAAGTTGAAATTTGAGTTAAAAAATTGTCGAATTCGTAGGGGTCTGGGGGGAGAATAATAACCAACTGAGGAATATAATTTTCATAGAACGCATCTATATGTAATAGCCCTTCAGAAAAATGTAAACACTATATCGAGGGATTATATTCAAAACTTGCTATCTGCAGTTTTCTCGAAAATGATTTTTTAATGGCAACTTGTTCACTGATTAAGTTGTCATATATCATATTAAATTTGAACTGAATTTTTTTTCTTTAACATTTTTTTTCTTAAATTTGTGATTTTGCTATCTACTATACCTAGTTTTGCGAATAAAAAGTATCTACATAAAAAAAAAAATGGTGAATCATTAAAAATAATAAAGATATAAACAGCATGGACTATTGAAAACAGGGTCAACATAAATCCGGGGATTATAATTCCCTACAACGTATTGCAACTGATTATATGTCATCCAATGAAGGTTTGTTGTCTACAATTCGTGACAATTATAATTTTAATTAAATGTTTTATCCAGATTCCGAGAATGAACAAATCGACGACAATGTGGTCAAAGGGGATGTGGGAGACGATCTCATAACAGGTTTGTTGCTTAAAATTCGAGACAATTATATGTAATTGTAACATAAATTTGTATCCAGATTCCGAAAATGAATAAATCAACCACAATGTGGTCGCTTGCCGTCCCTTATCTATCTACCAATTGGCGATATTAAATATAAAGTGAATTTCCATGAAGAATATATTAACCTTCCTACCAAAATCAAAACATACGGGGATTATAAAGAACCAAAGGCCTTACAATCTGGTCTCCGTCCTATCCAGCCAAGCAAATAGAAACATTTGCAAGCATTGAAGTCTGTTATTCCGCTAGAATATCATTATTTTTATGATAACTTAAAACAGGAGAAGAATGCCTTACCATAAATCATTGCAGTTTATATTATTTAAACATTAACTAATACCTCGAATTCCATTACTAGATTTTTTTTTAATACATATTATTATATTTATTTTTATTGTTTTATATTAAAACAACATTAACTTGAATAAAAAATCGTGTTATTTAAATAAAAACTTTAATTAGTTTACAATAAAACTTATTTGTATTTTTGTACAAAAACGCTATCTGATAATTTGAACACACGAATTGCTAAATTTATATTTGCAAAAAGTGTTATCTGCTATATCAGCGTGAATAACAGAAATTAAAAAAAAATAACGAAACTTAGACGTCGTTTTTAAATAACTTTGTAGAAGAAACTTTAGTAATAACTACTACAATTTACACAAAAAAAATCTGTTTTTTTGCTCTCCTGAAAAATTGTGATTATGCAGATAGCAAGTTTTAAATATAAGCCCTCGATATGTGTTGCTGAAGAAGCTTTTGTTCTGAATGCAAAAGTCTTTCTACTTTGGTGTCTAATTGATCAGCGCCTGATGGATCAAGCGACCCTTCGTTGAAACTTAAGCTTCATTATGGCTGTGTGAAGTTTCAATGTAATCCGATCAGCCAGTAATATATGATTAAATTGAATGTGCAAAGCTGAAAAAGGATAAAAAATTAATTTTCTGTTTTCTCGTATTTTCTCATACAAAAATTTAAACCTTCTAATTTTAGGCTTTTGCCAAAAATAACATGATTTTTATGATTTTGAAAAATATATTGGTCCTTTATTTAATAACTCCAATTATATAATTAAACGATTGACAAACAATAATGAGTTTTGTATTACAAAAACATGTTTCTTTTTGATATATTTCAGGTTTCTTTTTTTTCACTTTTAATTATTTTAATTAATAATAACAAAGAATAATTAAATTATGTAGAACTTATAAAACTAATTTGTTTATATAGCAAAAATAAAATATAAAGAAAAAGAATAAAATAAAATAAAAAAAATACTTTGAAACGCAATATTTTATAAAATAGACAGTGTTTTATTAGTTGTGTATAAGTTAATATTTAAGGTATTTTTAAATAATAACATTGAATCTTATGCAGAAAGAAAAGTTTTATAAGATTTTAAAGAAATTTTTAATAAAAAATTAAAATAAAAATTTCTTTAGATAATAAACAAAAGTTTTATTAACATTAATGAATAGTCTCAAAATTTTTATAAAATTTAATCTTAATTAGAGCTTTCTTTGAATTTCTGAAATTTTTCATAGTTGATATAAAATAGATCATGAGTTTTTACTTAAACAATTTATATATAATATTCTTGACAGAAATTCTGTAAATTTCTTGAAAAATAGTAGTTTTTAACAATATTTTAATTCATTAATTTCTTCAAGATATTCTCAAGTTTCACAGAAAAAAAATCGCACAAAAATGTTTAGTTTTCGCATCGAAAACTAAACATTGTTGTTGCAAAACGAAAAATAATTTTCGAAAAACTTTTCTGTGCCATGCCTGATTATTTGATTTTCTTCCCTGCCACAGTGGGGGAAAATTTGACGTTTTTTTTAGCAAATTTGCCTACAGCCATGACAGTTTTTAAACAATTCTAGATCGATTCCTCATGGCTGATTTTTAAAAGTCCTTTCTTTTATGTTCTTAAAAAATCGTCAAATCAACGAAATTTAAATTTTTTTTTTTTTGATAAACAGTTTTCACTTCAGTTAAGCTAATTTTTTCTGCTGTTATCATTTAAATCAATTATTTAGCTAAATTACACTGATAATAATGCATGTGTACAAATATGAAAAAATTTCAAAATAACAAAAACAAGAAAATTTGTTTATTTCACGAAAGCTTTCCTTATTTTGACATAATTTACGTATTTTTAGCATGTACTATTATGCGAGTAGTTACCACAGTTTACCTCAAGAACAGATTTCATCCGTATTTAAGCTAATTTGTTGACCTAAATTTGAGTAATTTGTGATTCTCTAATTAACAAATTTTGCCAGTTAATTTAAACTACAATTGTTTTCAAACCATTAGTTGTTTGTGTCTCCGCTATAAGTCTCACATGTAGATGGCGTTATATTCTCATTTTTTTATATAATCATGAAATGGGCTATATCGCGGAAACTAAGCGAGATAGGTCAAAATGGACCACAAATAATTACTCCGTACCTTTATAGTACTCTTTAATAACTACTTATATTCCCGGTAATAAATATGTACCTGTCTCTGATCAGATCCGGAAAGAACGTCTTAGTTTAACTTTTCTGTTGATTCAGCTTAAAAATTCTGTTGATTTCGCTAAAGTCTTAGTTGACTTAACTGCAACTGTCAAATCAAATTTAGTTCTTTTAAAATTTAGGTCATTCTTAGTTGATTTAACCACAACTGTCAACTAAAGTTTTGTTCTTCAAAAATTTAGGTCACCAATTTTGCAGATTGTGATGCTCAACTTCATTGAAAATTCTGCTGCCTCAAATTCAGACTTTATTTGTTGCTTTTCAAAAAGTTTGATAATTTTCATTAAAGATTAAACAATTGTTTCATAGGCATCACGCCAATCTTCAGCTGTCCCCAAAAGAAAACGATAATTGGCTTAACTCAATTATAATTTATAACTAGATTTACCAAATCAGCCAGTTTTTACACTAAGGCGTACAAATTCTCATAAAGTTGATTTTGTCTGTTATATGTAATGTCTCGGTAAGAGTTAAACCAATTATCGTTTTATTTTGCAAACAACTGAAGATTAGCGTGATGCCTGTGAAACAATTGTATTGTCTCTCATGAAAATTATCAAACTTTTTAAAAAGCAACAAATAAAATCTAATATGACAATATCATATTAGATTTTGGACTTGAGGTAGAATAATATTCTAATTACACAGGCAAAAAATTCAATAGGCACAGTGTTGGCTAAGTATTGTCAGAATGTGTGATTAACAAACATGACCTTATAGTCCTGGTACCCGATTAATAACAGTGGTCATCCGTTGGTTTACGCGAACTTGCCACCGTTGGCATAACGTAGGTAATTCGAAAAATTTGGTGCTTCTAAAATAGCTTAAATTGAATTAATTTTGAGAAACTAGTATAAAAAAATACATTTAAAAAGCATCAATACAGTTCGGTCTTAGTCTTTTATATCATATTTAAACGTGTGAAATATAATAAAATATTAAAAAAATGTTTCTAATTGGTTGTAATATTGGTAAACAAAAAACTATATTGGCAAAGAATTTTGCTTTGCAAACAAAATAGTGTTTTTCTAGTACAATATTAGTTGTACCTTTTGTAATTTTAAACATGGTGGGTTTAACAAAAATAGTGTTTGCGAGTAGTATTTTTTTTTTTTTTGGTACGGTTTTATTATAAATATTAGCTATTTTACAAAAAATAAGTATGTCATATTCTTATATAAAATTCAAGACTTTAAAATTGTCTTGCATTTTTTTTAATGATGGGTGTTTATGTAGCAAAATAAATATTTTTAACTAAAGAAATGTTTAGCAATTTTGGTAAGATAGTAAAGTTGCTGGAGTGAACGACTGCGGTTTTAGCAAAAAGTATCAATAGAGAATATAATTATGTATCTTTAATTTGAGATTCATTTGCTTTGTATACCACTACTTTAAACTTTTTTTATAGCAGATATATAAACAAAATGAAAATGTCGCTGCTTTTGAAGAGTTATTAAGGATATAAAATAAATGACTTTTTATTTTTTCGAATTCGTTTTAAACTGTGGAGTGTAGGCAAATATGCTCAAAAACGCAAAAATTTTCCCAACTGTGTCTGCCAGCAAACAAGCTCAAATGGGCTCAAAATACAGTGGAGTACGGTTATAACGAACTCACTCTTGACGGACGATTTAGTTCGTTAAAAGCGAAGTTCTCTATAAGCAAGGTAAACATTTTCCAAAAAACTAATTAAAATTTCACAAATGTTTCTTAAATTCACCTAATTTTACAATTTTTGTTTGTAATTCTAAAGACTTCCTTCATTAAATTACGTTTCATATAGTTTTTAATTTTTTCTTTAAATTTTTAATTAAAAAGCTAAAATTTTTAAGATTTGCAGCAGAATTTTTATTTTAGAATCTCGATTTTTCGTTATAAAGTGTAAAAAATGTATATGAAAACTCGTAAATTAAATCGTTGTATAAAAAGTTCGTTACAAACGATGTTCGTTATAACCGTATTATTTTGTATGAAATATTTTAGTTAATGCTTTGGAACGAGAAAAAATCGTTCATTATAAAAAAAAAGTTCGTTGTAACCGAACTCCACTGTTTATTATTAAAATTTAAAAATTTGATTTAAAAATTATTAAAAAAAAAGATATTTAAAAAATTCCATAGTCTCAAAAATTAATCGGTTTGTGGATCCTTTTTGAATTGTTCACAAAATATTTATATTCACTTACATTTTGTGAGTGAATTCTAAACCATTTTGCGATTCAATATTTTTCTTCAAATTTTTGTGTCTTTAATGATTCTTTTTAGAAGGCACACCCTGCCAGAAGCAAAGTTCAGTTTAAAAAAAATGACGACAAAAAGTGACTATTCCATCTTTTTGAGAGCGATCTGCAATTCCAGAAACCGTATTCCGTGAAATCCTAGTTGATCCTGTTTCAGAAATATAACATTTCAATTTCAAAGCCAGAATCTTCGAGTTTTCAAATTTGAGTCTTACTAAAAAGTCCATAATTTTTAAACAACTTAAAATAATTTGATTCTGTGAAATTGCGTAGATATTCTTTAAGCTTTCTTATGCTATATAATATTGTATGGATAATTTCCCGAAAAAATTCATAATTTTTGTTCAAGGTGAAAAAATATTTAACTGCAAGTTTAATTAGCAGAGTTGATATCATTTGCACACCATCCTTGGTATAGACACCTCGGCTATAATATTTCTAATACTATTATGTATAGTATTACGAAAATGTAAAAAAAAATAGTGGATTTAACACAACTCAATGACATACCATTTAAATTTGTTTCGGATTTCAAACCTTTATTAATTGCTATTGGCCAACAGACTACAACTGCAACATAACCATGCCCTTATTGCTTTGTAAAGTTAAATCAATTACAGAATCATGATGTCCAAAGTATAGAGCTAAAGACCTTTAAACACTTGAAACAGGATTATACAAAATTTAAGTCTTCTGGTAAGGATAAAAAGAATGCTCCACAATGCCATAGAGTAGTTAATCACCCCTATTTGTGAAAGAAGAACACGACGAAGATGATAACATCCATCTTTTACAAGGATTTGTCAATCATCTCTTTTGGAATGGCATAGTTTCAATTGTAGGACGGGAAAAAGCTCTATTATGTCCAAAGAAATTGAAGCAAATTCCGAAAAACTATCACGGCGATATTTTTGAAGGGAACGCTTGCAAAAAACTTCTAAGAGAAGCGGATAAATTGTAGGATCCAGAAATCTATGATGAAGTTGGAATATTTAAAATTCAGCCTTTCATTGCATCATTTAAAGCTATAAATACTATTGTTGACAATTACCTGACAACGAACATAGTCAATATTACTAACATAAATAAGCACTTAACTGAACTCCGTAGATCTTTTCAAAGTACAAATGTTTCCCAAACTCTTAAAATTCATGTAATTCTTGATCATTTAGAGCAGGAGTGCCCAAAAGTTCCTTATGGAAGAGCAAACTCCAATACATTTAAAGAAAAACTAATTTTTATTCAATATTTTTTGTTGTAAAAACCAATCCATACAAAGAAAAAAGAAAAAATATTTCAATGTTTACCAGCAAAGCATACGAAAGTGTTGTTGCTTTGCGCTTGCGGGTATAAAGTGAAGAACGACAAAAAACTAATAAGACAAAGTTGTTTGTGTATTTCGTATTGCTAGAGCTGAGCGCTCTATATGTGTATTAAAATACACAGCCTATAGCTAAGTGTTTTTACAAAAACAATTGAGTACCAAGCGCATAGGCCGTGGGCACCCCTGATTTAGAGCATTGTATTATACATTTGAATTATGATGGTTTGGGGTTATGGTCCGAACAAGCTGGCGATTCTATTCATAGAGAATTACTCAAATTTTGGGATAGATTCAAGATAAATATTTTCAGTGATCCAACTTTTTCGGCACGATTAAAAAACGCGGTAGTTACTTTTTCTTCTTAGCATTTATAAAAAACATTGTTTATTAGTGGATTAGGTCTATTGGAGATACCACTTAAAAAAAAAAAATGCGCCGAGGTTTCTATCCCAAGGATGGTGTGGAAATGATATCACTCTGCTAATTAAATATTGCAGTTAAATATTTTTCACCTTGAACAAAAATTATGAATTTTTTGGGAAGTTAACCATACAATATTATATAGCATAAGAAAGCTTGAAAAATTTTCTATCACAGAATCAAATTATTTTAAGTCGTTTAAAAATTATGGACTTTTTAGTAAAACTCAAATTTGAACACTCTGGATCTTGAAATTGAAATGTTGATATTTTTGAAACAGGATCAGCTAAGATTTCATTGGATACGGTTTCTGGAAGGGCAGATCGCCCACAAAAAGATGGCATAGTCACTTTTTGTCGTCATTTTTTTTCAAACTGAACTTTGCTTCTGGCCGGGTGTGTATTTTCGTCTAGAAAAATTTGTAATTTTTGAATATAAAATTTCAAAAATATGTTTTTTTTATTAATTTTCGACTTAAAACAGTATCAAAATTTTGCAAAAATTTTTTTTTATAATGAAAATGAAAATTATGCAAATTCGAGGCCATACTCTATATTTCTTTATTAGGATATTGTCCTAACAAATAATGTATAGAACTTTTTTGTTTTCAAATTTATTATTATTAAAGGTCGAAAAAAACATAAATTTTATTTTTAATAAAAATTATATCCAACTTGTGTTTTTTATACTTTTCCTTATCTATATATTTTTTTGTAATGATATTATATAATCTTTCAAATATATTATTTTTAAAAATACCTTTTGAATTTAAATTAATTGTATTGATTTTTTTCATACATTAATAAAGCGTTAAATTTTACACATCTTAAAGGATAAAAATCTAGACACGAATAAAATAAATGCTAGTGAATAAAATATAATAAATATTTTATAACACTTTTCTATAAAAATAATAGCAGAGTTTATGGGACAACCTATCAAGTGTTATTTAGTACAATTGTACACCATTTTACTAACGAAACTTAAGAAATAACGTTGATAGGTAGGCCACACAAACACAATTTTAATAAAGTTTTTGTTTTTATTGCAGGTATTGTTGTATATTTGAATACAGTTTTTCATAAATTAAGGACAAACAAGTAAAACAAAACTTTTTTTTTTATAAATGACTATATAATAAGTTAATACAAAGACTTAAGAGCTAAATAAATGGAGACATTTCTTTTTAAAACACAATACTTATATTTAATATTATTATTTGACTCGTAGAATCTTACCCCAGTATTCATAAACACTTTTTAAAGTTATAGTTAGTAGGATTATAAAACAAAATTTGGTATGCAAACTTTATTTTTTAAACCTAATGTAACTTTATCAAATGTTTATGAATCATGGGTTTGGAATCTTATCTTATTTATTATGGGTTAAACAAATTTGTATTGAATTCCTTTAAATTTTGTTACGTTTTAATTTTATTAATTTTTTTGTGTTAGATTTTATACTATTCTATAAATTGTGTTTCTTTTTTTTTGTAATAAGTATTGAATTGATAATAATTTTACGGGGACATTCATAATTACTTTTAAAAGTTTAAGTAGAATTATAAAACAAAATATATTAATTGAAAATATGTTTAATAAACCTCCTCTAACTTTACAAAGTATTTATGAATTAACACGTTTTTTTTTTTGTTTTTGTTAAGGCCATTTGATTGTTTCATTTTTATGAGGAAAAAAACTAAAAATTAAACTTTTTAAAAGCATTTATATCGGGTACCTGGTTAAAATTTAACGAGCAGAGCAGTTAATTTAAAATTTTATATGAAAAACTTTAACAAATTTGTCTGTTAAAGTCGTGATTAATAGCAAACAGGGCATTGCAAAGTTTTAAAATACGCACTGAGAGAATTACCTGCTGGATAGCAATGATTTTTTCCATCAGATATATGATATGTCACTGGAACTTTGAAACTTTTCATTAAATTAATGCAGTTTTTCATAAAATTAGATGAAAATTTTCATTTTATTTATTAAAATTTTCATACGACTAATGATAAAGTTCCATTAAAAATGGTTTCATTAACCCATTCCTGCCTATTGGGTATTTAAATACCCAAAAAGGAGCCAACTTAAAAAATTATAGCTAAATCCAGGTAAGAGTTGCATCAAATTGATTTATACAGGTAGGTGGAGAAAGGATTAGAATACTTTATGAAAATGTTGGTGTAAAATTGGGGGTTGGTAATTATCTGTTCAATTGGCTGAAAATTTACATATTCTGAAAAATTGAAAGAAATAATTGAAATTGCCTCTGAAAAATTGGAGAAGCGACACATCGGAAAACTTTATTGTTGGCTAATAGTGTTAGGTATTCTTTAAAGTGCAAAAAATTTGTAGCTGGGTAGGATCACTCACTTGGGCTACAGGTATGATTTCATGACATGACCATTAAAATACGTATTTTACAGTTTTATGACGTACCCTTGCTTGAAATATCGATTATTTTCAAGTAAAAATGAAGAGTTTTACATGAAAGAGCATAACAAAATAATTTAATTAAAAAATCACAGATGAATTATTTTTTATCAGTGGTTAATTCATAAGTCCCAAGTATGGGAAATCGAAAAGAAAGTTATATCAAATAACTTCCAAAACCTTTAGTAAAGAATGTGTGAAATTTCATCGATATTGGACAATGGAATCGGGGGTCAGGCATTAATGGGTTAAAACTATGTAGCTTTTTCATAAAGTAAACTTTTTATTCACATAATGAAGAAAACTTCATCAGTTTAGTGTAAAAAAATTAATTAGAACTTGTCCAAATTAACTCTATAACTTTTTCGTTTCTTAATTTAAATAACTGAAATTTGGTAAATAAATAAAGGGTATAGGTTAGACCGGGGACAATTCGCCACTTTTTAGTTTGAAGAAGTGTGTTTACCAAACTAATACATTTTTCTAAAAATTATTTTTAATCATAAGATCTACGCATTCTGGCTTTCATTTGAATGCATAAAATTCCCATTGTGAAAGGCGTGGTAGAGAAGAATGAGTGTATTTCCTAAAAATCATAGCTACATTGCAAATTTTCAATTTTTTTTTAATCAGACTGCGCAGTTTCTGGTATTGAACCTTCGTCAGTGACCCTGTTTTTTGAATTTTTTGAATAATGTAATTATTCCATTAATCCAATGCCTTTAATAATATTTTTAATGTTTTTCTGGGTAACCTAAAACGGCTAAACTGCTCCACCCCATAGGGCACAACAAACAATTAAATTTGCTTTAAAAGGGTAAATTTTTATTAAGTAATTATCAGTCGTCATTAGTTTAGAAAATACAGCGATAATTAGAGGCCATTTTAATCCAAGTTTGATTTGATGATTCCCTTGCACTAAAATTATTCATTAAGGAGAGCTTTAGCAGTGTCCGTTATTTCGCTGTATTTATTGTCTTTGGGAAACGTTTATAATTGCCAAATTTGTAAATCAACCAAATTGGAAATATTTCCAAAGAAACTGCTTTAAAGAAACTGCTATGACAGCAGGATGAGGGGACAAGGGAAATTGAAGCGATTACGGATGAATAATCTGTGCACACAACCATTCAATTCCAAACAGGGACCGTTATCATTATGAGTTTTATAATAAAAATTACACAATAATAATTATATTATAAGTTTTAAGGATTTTCTTCAATGGTAATGATTATTTTTGAGTAATATTAATAAAAATCAGCCATAATCATTATTTTTGAGCAAAAAAAATACAACTCAAAAATAATCATTATTTATGATTTTTATTTTTTTCGCTCAAAATAAAACTTACTTTCATAGAATTTTTAAGGTGCCTTTCACAAAAATCCTCGAACTTTTGGAGTGTGTTCAACATATGATATGTTGAATTCCAACAAGTTGCAACATCAAGCACTGGTTGCGGTAATTTATTATTATTATTATTATTAATTTTAATAATTTTAATATTGTGCTCACTTTGGAATATTCCTTATAACTGACCGAGTTAGTAATAGTATTTTACTAATACCCAATTTAAACACACAATCTAAAAAGACTAAATATTCGTAAAATTAAAAATTATATGGAAAAAATTTAGTATTAGTTTGCTTTCAATTTGAATTATAACAGCTTGCAGTCTTTGTGACATTGATTTTTAATTTTTTTTTTTAATTGGGTATAAATTTACATACCAGCTTTACTATTTTTAATGCCCAGTATACATGCATATTTGGGCTATAACCAAATTTTTGGCATAGTACCACGAGTTGGGCAATGAAAGTAAGTTTTATTTTGAGCGAAAAAAATAAAAATCATAAATAATGAGTATTTTTGAGTTTTATTTTTTTTGCTCAAAAATAATGATTATGGTTGATTTTTTTATTATTACTCAAAAATAATCATTACCATTGAAGAAAACTTTAAAAATCAGAAATTTAAAAATCATGACGGATATGCAAAGATTGTCAAAAAATAATAATAATGGTGCAATAAATTTTTTTTATGTCTGTTCTAAGTGATTGATTTTTTGATTTAAAAAAACGAACAATAATCATTATTTACGGTCCCTGATTCCAAATGCCAACCTCACCCACAGTCCACCTTGGACATGGGATCCCCTGTTACGCTGACGAGACTCTGACGACCGAGTATGTCAAAAAAAGTGGTCAAAGTGGTCAATCCCTAAACATTATCCAATCTTCCTGAAATTTTGCACATTTTTCTTTTACATCACCTACCTCGTTGCGATAGCATAGATATATTAAAACCACATCTTTGGATAAATGAAACACCCTAATGTCCGTGCATGTCCGAACATTTTTGTTATTTAAAAAACTATTTTTTCGAATACCACATTTGGACGGGACATATGCCAATGATTATTTAATTTTATCGAAAAGGGGTCTTGGCTTTTTTCAATTTTCCTAATCGTTCGGCTATAACACTTTTTCCGAAGAGCTTTTATAACCCTTATTTTAAATATTTCAAATAAGTGGCAACCCTGGGCCCACAGCATAGGCAATAGGGTATCAAAATTTTGTTTTTTCGAGTACTGTAATACTGCGTACACAAAATGTGAATTTATTAAATTTTAGAGATGTTTTCATACAAAAATTTTGTAATTTTTGACATGCGATAGTGTACCTAAAAAAAGTGTCTAATATTTTTTTATCCTCAGTTTCATCAAAATCAGCGGATTCAACACTGTGTGGTTTCCTTGTCAGTAACAAAATTACAGAGATTAATACCAAATTTGTTCTCAAAAAGAAAAATATACAAAAAAAAGTATGCAAACGGAAAATTTTTTAGAATTAGTTAAATACATTAAACGGCTGATTGTAAATACCAAGTATTATTTATTTTTTGATTAAGAAACGGAATAAATGTCACCCATAATTTCTAGTTTGTGTTGTTAATACATTCATGGTCCGATCGGTCAGATTTTCAAAAATGATATACAATCGCTGAACTAATATTTCGCAGTAACATAAGTTTTTGAATTTTCTTATCAACGTAACAATCAAAAAAATAACACTTTATTTCTTTTTTATATTTTTAAATAATTTTTGAAAAGAAACTGATCGGCAAAGTGGGCAAAAATAGACTTTTTCAAATAATTATTTGGCAGCTCTGGAAAATTATTTTTTTAATATTTTTTAGTTACGATTGTAGTCGATGTGTTGAATTATTTTAGGGGTTTTAAATCACTTATCACTTTATCCAATAAAAAAATTGAACACAAGTACTGTGTTGAAAACAGATCAGTTCATAATAAATTAAAGGCAACTTTCAGTCAATTGAATTCTTTTATCAAAATTCAATCTTATTCCAAAACTAGAATTCTTAACAATTTTTAGAATAGCATTATTTGAGTTTTTAAGCATAAGAGTTTTTGTAAAAAGTTTTAAGATAAATTGTAGAGACGAAAAATTGTGTATTTTGTTTTCTTTGAAGAACAATATTTGTAGAGAGAGATATTAAATTTAGCTGTGTATAAATATAGTATTTGTGTATGTAAAGTAGGTATGTAAAAATTAGAAATAAAATAATTTAAATTATTTTTCTTTGTTTTTTTTTTAGATTTTTAAACTCTATAGAAGATTTCAGTACTCTATGGGATCGGGATTACGTTTCTTACGTGAATATTTCAAACCTAAATTATCGCTAATTTCATCGATAACAGCGAGGGCATAGTCAAGCTGTTCTTTGGTATGGGCAGCCGATAAGCAATAACGTATACGACCCTCCATAATGGGTGTAGCGGGAAAACCAACACCGACCACAGCAATATGGCGGGTAGTTAAGGTGCGTACAACAGCTCTGTGTGTATGAGATTTAAATTCGCTATTAGTTTTTATAATTTTCGAGTTAAATCTTAAATACTTACCCAATTTTGGAGAATAAATACACCAACATGGGTACAACTGGCGAATCTTCGTGGCCATAAGTTATAACACCCATTTGTGCTAAACGTTTACGGAAATAACGTGTATTACGTGCTAATTGATTGATTTTTTCGGCGTCCCATTTCGGTACCATCCAAACCCATTATAATACTCATTGATGTATAAATTTGTTGAGCCACTGGCGGTGACATAGTGGCGGCATAACAATGCGCATGACTGTTAGTGCGTAAATAGTCAATAAGTTTCTGAAAGAAAATGTAATCAATATCATGAAAATCGTTCGTTTCCTACACAGAGAAATTTTTCACTAAAATAATGAAGGGAATGAAAAATTTCTTAAGCTTTTCATTAAAAATAGTTTCATAATTGTTATGAAACTATTTTCAATAAAACTTTTTCATTAGGCATATGAAATTTTTAATAAATAAAATGAAATTTTTCATAAAATTTTATAAAAAATTGTATTAAATGATTGTAAAGTTTCAATGGACGAATTCCAGTGACATTTCTTAGATCTAATGCAAAAATTAATTGTTATCGTGGCGATAATTCTCTCAGTGTAGTATAGATTTCATAAAAATCAGAATTACCTTTGTTCCAGCTAAATAACCACCAGCACTACCAAAACTTTAGTAAATGTACCCATTAAAATATCCACATCTTTGGGATCAGCACCAAAATAATCAAGAATACCACCACCATTTGGACCCATAGCACCAATACTGTGTGCTTCATCTAAATACAAATAAGCCTTGTATTTCTTTTTCAATGCAATAATCTCGGGTAGTCGTACAATGGAACCCTCCATGCTGAAAACACCTTCAACAACAATTAGAATCTTCTTCCATGGTTTGCCACCATTTTTGGAATCACCATAGACCACACTGTGTCTTAATACTCGTTCCAAATCTTTCATATTATTGTGTTTGAATACTCTGGTAGTGGCTCCCGATAAACGTATGCCCAAATAATGGAGGCATGATTTTTTTCATCACTTATTACCAAACAACCGGGCGATAGTAGCGAAGGTAAATTAAGAGAATTTGTAGCAAAACCCATACCAAATACAATAGCATCTTCTACGCCCAAATAACGAGCGGTCAATTTTTCCAAATCCAGGTGTAATTTCATAGTACCCAGTTCTACACGGGGACTACATAAAGCTAAACCCATATCTTTGGTTCTTTGTTCGGCACTATCAGCACAGGGTCCAGTGTTATCGGCAAATCCTAAATAGTTATAAGATCCCAAATTTAAGCATCTTGTCTCTGTACCCGTAAATTCAAAACTCCAACAATAATCCGGTGTTATGCGATCTTTCAATGTCACCTCAGCTCCTGGTACACTGCATATGGGACGATTCCAACAATCTCTTACCCTACGGTAGACATAGCGTGAATAGAAACTTTCAAATGCATCATAGAGTGTTACATAGCCATCACGATTTTTCTCTTTGGCCACTTTGGGCACAAATAGCAGTTTATTTAAGTAGCCCAAGATCATAAGCAAATAAAAACCTAAATATGTAAGGCAGGCGGTGTGTAAGGGAACCTCTTCAAACGAGGTTTTCTGAAAATGTTCTTCGGCTGGCGACAGTTTACCTTCGGCGGCTGAAGATTTGAGGCGACACCATAATCTGGTGACAAGTCATTATTTTTTTGTAGATAATAGCCATTGCGCTGGAAAAAAACGAAGAAAATATAAAGTTATTATATATTTACTATAGAAGGCTTTATTGACTAATTCATTAGGGATACGTCATTGCAGATACATATTCGACAGATTATAATCAATACCATCTATGAACCAATACATATTTATTCAGGTAAGACAAAACATTGATGTATACCTAAATTCTTAAAGTACAGTAGTTTTCCGATTTAACGAACCATCGGTTTAACGAATTCGGGATTTAACGAACTCATAAAAATTTTGAATTGAGTACCTTATATTACGAAAACCGTAACTTTGTACCGTAATTTTGTACTCGATATAACGAACAAATACAAAATTAGAGTCTTAAGTATAGAATGAGATGCAAATACAAAGATTTCCGCAAACAATATGCAAAAGCAATAGATATATGGAGAAAGGGGATTCCCCAACGATGTTCTGGCTGCGTTTTCTGCGTATACTTTTGCAGTTTTTAGCATTCTTGTACGATCGTTTGTGGTGTAAACATTAGAAACATGGGAAATAAATAAATAAATAGTACTCGGTTTAACGAATTTTTCAATTTAACGAACAGGGCTGACACTATATAGTTCGTTAAATCGAAAAACAACTGTATGAATTAATTTATCTTAATCCTACGTAAAAAAAAAATATAATATTTTACGTTATTCGTTGCGCTATGGTGATAGAGAGTATTGCAATTTAAAAATTCAAAAAATGTTTGGCTAATAGAGGGTATTGCATAGTAAAAAAATTATATAATTTTAAATTTCATTAAATATTCAAAGTTTTGTGTAACGTTTTTGTCTATTCAATATATCCGCTACTTTCTTTAGTTCATTTTGGGTGAAAATGGAAATATTCACCTATTTTAGGTTCCCCAATTTCGAAAAATAATTTCAAATCGAATTGAAATAGCGTTATCCTTAAAATACCGAAACCGAAAAACTCTGCGATCAAAAAAAAAAAAAAAATTTACTGTTAATAGATATATTTTCCTTCAACCAGATATGACAGCCGTGGCAAAATGTCTGCGGCGCCAGCTCGAGGTAAAAACAGTCGGTTGCAGCGGCTTAATCGGTCGTAGCCGCCAAAATATGGTGTAAATTTCATAAGAATTTTGTATGTTACAGAAGGTATAAAATTAAAATTTATTCAACATGAAAATCAACACACATGCAAAGGAAAAAACCAAGCTAAATTTATTTTTGACACAGTTTTTAACTCTTGTTCAAGAGAAGTAGGCAAATTTGAACCAAAAAAATCACTAGAAATAGCTAAAAAAAATTTACCTAGAAAAGTGAAAAAATAGCGAAGTTTTAGGGAAAAACACCGCTGAAACTTATAAGTTATAAGGTAGAAAAATACAATCTTTAAAACGTTTTAAAAGCATTTTTCATGATGGTACAAGCGTTTTCAGAACATACCAAATTACAAATTTAAAGCGTTTTGAGAATGTGCAAAATGATAACCCAAATTACGGTCTGAGGATGGTATTTTATAACGTTCTCAAAACATTGCAAACAAAATTTTTGAAATGCTTTTTTCAATCGTTAAATAAGTATTTGCAGAACATTTTGGCTTACAGTTATTAAGCGTTATGAAAACGACCCAAATGATAACCGCTTTGAGGGTTGTAATTTTGAACATTGTCAAAACGCTCGAAAGACAAATTTTAAAGATCTTTATGAATTGTTCATAAATACCAATTTACAGTTTTAACGTTCTCTAAGCGTTAAAAAAGCTACAATTAAAATATCAGAATAATAATTTTAAACAATTTTATATATTTACATTTTGAAAAATAATATTTTTATTGAATTTAATTAAAATATATTTAAAGTAACAAAATATAAATTAATAAGCTTGAAACATAAAAGTATTACTTCAGGGTTTTAAATTAAGGGAATGTGATTTAGTATAAAAAATATAAACATAAAACATAATTTTGACGAAACGATATTGTGACAACCACAAAGAAAAAATAGATATAAATTTATATATAAAACATATCAATAAAATCAATGAAATTAAAATCGAATATTCAAATATGAAAATAAAAAAGCCCTCTATTGGAAAATAGATATATTTCATTATATAAAAAAATTGCATAAGAAACCGAGTTCGCATATAGATAGACCCCCTTATGACAGTGTTGTTTTTTTAATCAGTAAAATATTTTGTAAAAAAAAAAGTATTTCTAAAGTACTATTGGCAAATGTTAGAAAAAACGCTTTAACGCAATGGTTTTACATTGGTTCATTTTATAAACCGTTGTAAATTTTGTACGATAAGAACTTCTAAAGTACTTTTTACAAACGTTGGAAAAACGCTTTGAACCAATGTTTTTACAGTGTTTTTATTTCACAAATATTTGTAAGTTTTGTATAAAAAGTATTCCTAAAATACTTTGTCCGAACGTTCGAATAGCAATCCAAAATAATGTTTTTTAAATGCTTTTTTTCGTATTATTTGCAATTATCGCTTTGGAAACGCTTTTATTTTAGTACCATCAAAAACAAACGTTTTGAAAACTCTTCGTTTTTGTACCATCCCAAATTTCTCTCATATATGGGCAGGGGATCCACTGTCTATTCTGAAGCTTCTGGACCGTGTTCAGGGGAGGGCGGTGAAGCTTATCAATGACAGTAGTGTATCCAACTCTATTGATTCATTGGAGCATCGTCGGAATGTGGTTGTGTGACACTTTTCTATCGATATTACCATGGGAGATGCTCATCTGAGATAAGTGAACTTATTCCACGAGCCCGAGTTTTTATTCGTAATACTCGCTTATCTAGTAGAGCACATCCGTTTGTAGTTGATTGTCCCTGTGTTTCGCACAACGCATTACAGAGAAAATTCGTTTTTTAGTCGAAACGATTCGTATGTGGAACAAACTTCCCGCAGAAGTCTTCCCTGTTACTTACAATTTAGAAAATTTAAATCAAATATCCACAAACACTACTCCTCTTTCCTCCTTCCCATACCTTATTTCCTGATCAATACAATGCACTGCATGAGTAGGGGGCATCCCCTGAGTATTGGTTAAATTATAAAAAAAAAAAAAAAAAGATGAATTTTAAAGAAAAACCTAAATGTAGTATTTTTTATATAACCAATGTTCGTGGGCCATCTATGGGCAATGCAATCCAAAAATATTTGTTTTGGAATTATTGATGAAATTAAAATCTTTTTAATCATATTTTATACATTTTGTCCCTGGACTCGAAACTAAAAAAGCGGAGATGGCTAGAGTTTACTAGCTCAGATTTTTTTTTTTAATTTTTTTCATATTTTAATAGTTTTGAACTTTTCTATATGATATGAAGATTTTGGAGAACAAATCGCAGAAATAAAAAAGTAACAGCTTTTTAAACAAACTTCTTGTCCTATATTTTACATGACCAATATTACTTTAAATCCTTTCTTCTTAAAACAAGATATTGGAAATCTGGTGCCACTGTGCAGACTTAACGAGTAGACCGATTTTCAACCGGGTTTTTGTCTTGTAGAGTACTAAAATATTAAGTCACTAACTTAGAGACATTTTTAAATTTTCGCCTAGTATTTGTTTGAAAAATAAAAAACAACGTATTTTTTGGGTGTCTTTTTACACCCGACATTGCCTTTAAAAAAAGGGTATATAATGAAATGGTTACCAGATTTGCCATGCAAGTCTGAATTCTAAATTAGAATTTGTATAATTATATTTAATAGTGTATTTCAAAAATAAATTTTTCAATAAACCATTTATTTATTTTTTTTATAATTGCTTAAATATTGTCGTTTTATTGATTTATAAAGCTAGTATAATCCCTTAAAAATTTAAATTGGGCGTTAGTAGATAAAATCTGCAGTATCAGATAAAGACATTTTTAATTAATAAATCATATTGCATGTCTTTTTGTTTAACATCATAATTTATAATTGTTTACAGTCATAATTTATTATAAAAGGTTTTAAATTTTTAAAATTTTAAAGTAAAATGTTTGAAAAACAATTCCTACATATTCTAAAAATCACCAACATTAAAAAAAATCGTATATTTTCTTCCAATTTAGCGATTTTTTTCAACCTATGACAAAAAATTAATAAAATGGCAAAAGTAAAAAATCACAAAAATTTTTAATTATAGATAAATATAGATTGTCAAAATTACAAAAATTACAAAAATTGAAAAAATTGGCATATTAAAAAAAATTCAAAAATGAAAATGAAAATTATTCGATTAGTTCGAGGCCATACTTTATATTTCTTTATTAGGATATTGTCCGAAAAAATAATCTATAGAGTTTTTCAAATGTATTCTTTGACCCTTTCAGGAATGTGTGATAGATCTATTTCGGGAATTTTCTAGATTCCCATCATCAGAACACGTTTTGAAAGCACTAACAATACCATACCAAACATCAAACATTTATATAAACTAATTTACTCACTACATGAGAACTAACATATGAGCTTGAAGTTAAAGATTATAACCATTGATCAAAAAATAAATTGAAAACTTGTTTTTTGTATTTTTTTTTTTTTTTTTTAATTTTGACTATTTCTTGCAATTTGAATTAAAGTTTTTAAAGTATTTAATAAAAATTGGTTTGAAAAAAAAAACACGATATTAAATGAAATTTTAATATGTAATTGAATCTAAATCAATTTAAAGTTACAAATTATTTAATTCATACTGCAATTTGCTTAATAGAGCCAATTCAAATAACTTTAAATTTTATTTGAAAATATTTCATTGTAACTCGATTTTAATTTTTTCTGTGTTGATTTAATTTATTTTTGTGTTAATTTTGGAAATAATGCTATTTACTACTAGCACCAGCTTTTCGAAACCCCTACTAGTAAACCAGCTTTATTGTTTATTAAATATGTAAAAATAAAATGTATCAAAATTGGATCAACAAATAGTAGAAAAGCAACTAACATGAGTTTTTTTTTTTATATAAAACAAACATTGTTGCATTTTAAAAAACAGAAAATTTGTTGTTTTTTTGTGTATTGTTCTCCACTCATATTCGTTGCAAAGCATTTTCAAGAAACATTTTTTTTTGGTCAAATATAAAGTGCCTCGAAACAGAGGCAGCAAAAGCTGGCCTGAAAATAAACATTGGCAAGAGTAAAGTAAGGCGCTGCAATACCGTGAACAGTAACAAATTTCGCATAAGAATATTGAATTGGAAGAGGTCACGTCTTTTTGCAAGCTGGGTAGCATTTTAACAACTACAGGTGGTTTCAGAAGGATGTTGCGTATCGAATATCTAAAGCCAACCAAGCATTCGGTACCCTCCGGTCGATATGGAAATCTTCAGCATTATCCAGGTACACTAAGATAAGCATCTTAACTCATTTGTCAAATCTGTGCTGCTTTATGCATGCGAGACGTGGAACACAACAGAACACGAGGTAAACTCATTACAAGTGTTTGTTAATCGATGTCTCCGAAGAGTCCTAAAAGTTTTTTGCTAACACATTTCCAATGCAGAACTTTGGAGATAACCAAACCAGCGGGCATCCATATTGAAATAATGAATCGCAAATGGAGTTGGATTGGTCTCACGGTGCGCAGCACCTCCAGTGATGTTGCTAAAATCGGCATTGAGTGAAACCCACAGGGTAGGACGAGAAGAGTAGGCAGACCGTCTCACACATTGCGCCGTCAACTGAATATAGAAGTCATATCTACTGATCAAGCTGGGGAGAAGTGAAGAGAATATCATCCAACCGGTCCGAATGGAACAAATTCGTTGTGGCCCTTTGTTCCCAATAGGAACCACAGGACATAATATATATATGGTCAAATATGTGAAACGGCTTAGCAGACAGCCGATTCAAGCCGATAGTGTCGGCGGTGGCGCCAGCTTAAAAAAAACCCTGTTGCGGCGGTGGCTAACCGCTGATGACCGAACTCATAAAATCTAAATCTAATTCACTAAGAAATATTGTTCATATAACATATAATTAAATGTGGCGTTGTAATGGACGATATTTAATCACATCTGAGTTTAATTTAAAAATATTCAAAGTACTGGATATATATTTTTTATATATTTTGTATGTAATATATGGCCTTATAAAGAATTATAAAAAAATGTTTTTAATGCTGATTCACGTGAAGTTATATAAATTATATGTACATTTATGTTGAATTATATATATTACGTGCGCCTCGTAGGCTAGTTGGTAGCGTGCTGGCTTATCAGTGCGGGGGTCGAGGGTTCGATTCCCACCAAGGCACTGGTCTGTTTCGCTACAACGCGCCGAAGGCCATAGTAGATAGTGCTCGGTTAGGGTAATAGCAAATAATTTGTAATTATATGATTATTAATTAATAAAAATAAAAGAAAAAAAAAAAAAAATATATATATATATATATATATTACTATATTGTATTTATATAAGTATATATATTGGGCATATTAAGAATAATTGTCTATAAGACATATAAAATATTTTCTATATATATCCCTAATATAAAATTTTTTGAAAAACATAAAGCTATATACAATTAGATACAAATATTTATGCGTTAACATATACATATGTTTATATGTACAGTGTAATACGATAATCCGGACTCCACTAATCCGGAATATTCGGTAATCCGGACAGCATTTTGCAGCTCATTGCGTATTCTTTAATCCGGATTAATTGCAGCTCTATAGTCCGGATTGAATAAACCCCGTTTTTATTTATTTTCTTATTCAAATCACAGCATGCTTTGAAAAATACAATCATTGCGTATTCTATAATCCGGATTGATTGAAACTCTATAGTCCGGATTGAATAACAGCCGTTTTTATTTATATTTTTATTTAAATCACAGTATGCTTTAAAAAATACAGTAGAATTGTGTGATGAGTATGTTTGCACATGCGTTTTTAATTTAGTATTGATGCAAGATGACTTTGTCAAACGAAATTAATATTATTTATTGTTAAGTATGTGTGTAAATTGGTACTTTTTTTATTTTAACTGAACTGCACAAATTAATATTTATGTTTTATGCTATGAATTATTATAATTTTTAATAAATACATACATTCGCTAAACCGGAATATTCGCTAATCCTGATTGGGGTCTGCAATCAATTATTCGGATTATCGAATTTTTACTGTATATTTAAATGTATATATACAATTGTATAAAATTATATCTGAATATATATAAACTTTTTACTTGAGTCATCTATTTTTATACTGCGTATAAAATTATATTCCAGCAACAAAATAAATGCATTTTTTATGCAATTTATTTTTAAAATACATTTTTCTAAAATTTTCCACCCTTAATTTTAAAACAATGCATATTTGCAAATATGTAGTTTTTTGGCAAAGGTTAAGTAAGAAACATAACATTTCTACATAGAAAAACGACAATTTGTTATTTTCTATTTTTCAGATTTATTAGGATTAAATGTTAAAGTGTACTGTTAGACGCCCTTTAAACGTCTCTGTTTTAAATACTATACATTTAACATTTAAGCATTTTTCCGTAAGTTAAAGATAAAAGAATTTACCAAAATATTTTGTTTAACGAAATTAAATGTTTAACCCTTTCAAGCCCACGTTGCTATCGAATATGTGATTTTTTTATAGAAATAAGCATGGGGTTGAAAGGGTTAACAATTAAATTTTTATAACATAATATTTTAGTAAATTCGTTTATCTTTCAGGTATAGAAAAATCTGAAAATTAAATGTTTAGTTTTTAAAAGAGAGACATTTTAACGGCACATTAACATTATATTATAAGTTTTATCTTTGTAATTTTGAAAAATAAAACAAATAACAATTGTTGTTTTTTCTATGGAAACACGCAGCTGCGTTCTGTATTTCAAAGTGGTTTCAAATCGATAGTGAAAACGAAATCGATATGTGTCACAAAAACGAATGAAGTGATAATCGATTTCATATCTCATCGATTTCATTCACTTTTGTTACAATCAACAGCTGTTTTCTTTTACATTGTTATTCTTCTCATTTTCTTTATATTTGACGTTTGACGTTATTCTATTCTACGGATTTCTAAAAAATGAGTTTGGCTTTTGTAGTATTGGTAATTTTTTTTCGAAAAAGAAAAAATGAAAAAAGAAAGGTTAAATAAAAGACATTTACGGATTGCTCAAGCCATTGAATTATCTGAATTTATATTTTTTTGTAATTCATATTTTTTTTATTAGAAAGTAGCATATTTATTTCCAAATTTCATCAATGTACCTTTTTCGTAGCAGGTTTTGTTAATGTTCATCAATGTAAATTTTGCATAGCACAAACTTGAATAAATTACCAAAAAAAAAGGTTGTGTAATTAACAAAAACGCAGTCTACCATATTACCCAGCTTTTTCGCCTTTATATTGCTCTCAGTTCAACACTAAAGAAATTGTGCTTGTTGGTAAATTTAAGTCACTTTACTGACTGTTAAAATAAAATTTCTGATTTTGACTAGAAAAAGGGAGGAAACCAGTTTAACTGCAACGGAGTTAGTTTAATTTACATATTTATTCGGAGAATTTTAAATAAAACCTAAAAAATAAGCCGATTTTAGGAAAAAATATTTTAGGGGTATTTTTTAGTAGTAGAGGTTATCTAGGGTTTTTTTTAGACAATTTATTTTATTTTTTTATTTATTAAATAATCATGAAGCCACTTAAGGCCAACCGATTACAGTAGATTTTCGACAGTTTTCATATTATTAATTTAATATTATTTAAAATTAATAGTATATCTATACTCTTACATTTATATTAAAAAAAATGCATTTTCAAATTCCTAAATTTCCCTATCACGAATATGGTCATCTGTTTCCCCCCCATGAAAGTGGCAACCAATGGTGTATGTACCGAAACGGAGTAATATAAGAAGCGTTATAAGAAAACATTTACACGAATATAGCTTCCTTAATGAATTATTGAGTTTAACAAATTTTTAAATTGCCGGTACAGATAGCGAAAATGCCTATTTTCGTACTCTAAAATTGAGTTCCACAGTCTGGTAACTCGAACTACAAAAGATTGTTGCATAAAGAGTGTATAAAAACGGGGTAATAATAAAGAATGAGTTCGAGTTGAATGTCCAAACTCAATCTGGAAATGAGTATGATGGCGATGCACCTTTAAATACTTTATAAAATAGAGTCAATAGTTTAATATTTACATAATCCTTAAAGCTGCATCCCAAAAATCATATACAGATGCCGACACGTGATCCCGAACTCGTAGACCATACACGTACCTAATAATTCGATTGAAACATCTTTCTATTTTTGAAAATTACCAGAGGAGTTCCGCTATAAACTTCTAAACCATACACAATTAGTGGCATTAGAAGAGTATGCCCAATTTGCTTCCTTATATTATCGGTAGATGACATGGAATGCTATACACTCTACGTAAAGTTATCAAAACTCGATGGATCATAAAATTAATATGTTGGATAAATGATAAGTTTTCATCAATATAGAACCAAGAGTTTTAATATAGGAAACAAACTCCAAAGGAGTGTTATTTAATAAAATATTAGGAGCATTTCCTAGTTATTATTAAAGTCGTGTTAACGTTTAGAAGGTCTTCTTGTACTATTCTAATAAGTTTTCATTTCTTGATTCTGCAGTAGCTATTAATTGCAAATCATCTGCATAAATGTAACCTTTAACGAAGTCAAAGAGGAAAGAATATCATTAACATAAGTCAAAAATAATAATGGACCTAAAATAGTACCTTGAGGTACCCCTCTACTAGTAGTTTGGCTTGATGATCTATCGATACCAGTTTGTACAAATTGTGTTTCTTTGTGTAATAAACGTTTCTACTAACCTACACGCAGTTGTAGAAAATCTAAAATTAGAATAGAGCTTATTTACAGAGCCTTCATGAGATATTGACTCAAAGGCTCTACTAAAATCTAAACTTATCATAACCGCCAAGTGATGATTATCCAAACTACTTTGAATTTCATGTAAAATAATAAGTGTGTGTGTCGTTGTGTATGTCTTTGTCGAAATCCGACTGATTTTCCGATAAAAGATTTTCCCTGTTAATAAAATATAACATCTGAGAATTCATCAAAGATTCTAACACCTTTGAGCAGATTGATACAATGTTTATAGGACGATAATCGCTACAACTAACTGGGTTTCTTATCTTTGGGATAGGTAAAATTCTAGCTTTCTTTCCAAAGTAAAGGAAAACCGATGTGGTAAGAATACAATTAAATATATGAGTAATATGACAAATGATATTAGGCAAATTACCTTCAAAATTTAAGAAGCGAAGTCCATCAGGTCCAATACTATCCGAACTGATCCGCATGAATGCATTAAAACTTCATATTCCTCAACATTGGCAAAAAGAAAATCTATTTTCATTCGTATCTGATTGTGTAAGATAAAAATTTAAGGGCGGGTTATCAATTGGTGATAAAACAAAATAATTGTTGCATTCCTCCACATCAATATTAGGAAATCTGTTATTATTGGTTCGGGTCGCACCAACTCTCTTAAGTTCGTTCCAAACCTTTTGCGACGTTCCAGTGTCAAAAGTTCACTATAATACTTCGCTGCTTTCTTTTCGTATTAAGCTTTTTAGTCGATTACGATGTTGGCAATAAGAACGCCAACTATCGTCATTTTGTTATCTGAGTAATTTCGAAAGCTGCATTTCTCAAGCGCTTAGCATTAATGACATTCTCAGATTTCATCCAAGGATCTTTTTTTGCTACAAATATCGTTCTTAATGGCACATGTCTTTCGTAAAGGCCTAACAAAGCAGTTGTAAAAATTCTACCTGATAGTTTGTATCATTTGTTTCATAAATAGGACCGAAGTCGATTTGATTCAACTCCTGAATACAATTTTCTTGGTTAAAATGTTTGTAGGTCCCTTACTTTAATTTCGTTGCTAACCCTTGTAGTTTCAATTCATAAGAAATGAAAATCAAAGCATGTGTGAATTAAGAGCAGGAAATTGGAATTGTCCTTTCTTTCAACCAAATCTGCATTCGAAACCAAAAAAATAATCGATCAACTTATACGTTTCTTGAGGGCAAATCATAGTGAGTCGGCAAACTATTGTGAATAAATTTAATCGTGGTGCTCATTGATCATATCTCTTGAAGTAGCATTCTCTTCAAATAAATTTATATTAAAATCACCTGCGACTATCATATGATTATATCTAGCAGACAATTCCACCCAATCTAAAACATTGACTAATATTACCATAAGGTAAATAAATAACACCCACTAGTACTTTAACAAGATTTACCCCAGTTATTTCAACAAAGATGGCATCACAAGTCAATCCTTTATTAAACTCACAAACCACTTTAGATTGAAGGCTGTTGTGAACATATATACATACTCCTCCACCATGTCCACTTAATTTGTCATTTCGATGTAAATGATATCCATTATTTCCACTGCGTTATCTAAAATACCCTCTCCTAACCATGACTCCGAATTCCAATAACATCAAAGTTATTTCCCTCTATCACTGCCTAATCTCATCTAATTTAACAGAGGTATATCGCGGTGAAATACTCTGCACATTCATATGCATAATATTCAGATTGTTTAGAGTTCAAATTTAAGCGATTTAATGCACCATTAGTTTACCACGTCCCCCAAATTGTTATTCATTTCCGATATATAAGAGACT
>CM037854.1:10548404-10593628 GCA_021234595.1 Delia radicum | reverse complement strand
TTTTGCATTAGATATATGATATGTCACTCGAACTTTGAAACTTTTCATTAAATTAATGCAGTTTTTCATAAAATTAAATAAATTTTTCATTTTATTTATTAAAAATTTCATACGACTAATGATAAAGTTCCATTAAAAATGGTTTCATTAACACTATGTAGCTTTTTCATAAAGTAACCTTTTTATTTCACATAGTGAAGAAAACTTACTCAGTTTAGTGTAAAAAAATCATTAGAACTTGTCCAAATTAACTCTATAACTTTTTTCGTTCTTAATTTAAATAACTGAAATTTGGTAATAATAAAGGGGCTATAGGTTAGGCCGGGGATCATCGACACTTTTTAGTTTGAAGAAGGTGTGTTTACCAAACTAATACATTTTTCATAAAAATTATTTTTAATCATAAGATCTACGCATTCTGGCTTCATTTGAATGCATAAAATTCCCATTGTTGAACGGGGCGTGCGTGGTAGAGAAGAATGAGTGTATTTCCTAAAACTCCTAGCTACATTGCAAATTTTCAATTTTTTTTTGAATCAGACTGCGCAAGTTTCTGGTATGAACCTTCGTCAGTGACCCTGTTTTTTGAATTTTTTGAATAATGGAATTATTCCATTAACTCCAATGCCTTTAATAATATTTTTTCTGGGTAATCTAAAACGGCTAAACTGATCCACCCCATAGGCACAACAAATAATTAAATTTGCTTTAAAAGGGTAAATTTTATTAAGTAATTATCAGTCGTCATTAGTCTAGAAAATACAGCGATAATTAGAGGCCATTTTAATCCAAGTTTGATTTGATGATTCCCTTGCAACTAAAATTATTCATTAAGGAGAGCTTTAGCAGTGTGCGTTATTTCGCTGTATTTATTGTCTTTGGGAAACATTTATAATTGTAAAATTTGTAAATCAACCAAATTGGAAATATTTCCAAAGAAACTGCTATGACAGCAGGATGAGGGGACAAGGGAAATTGAAGCGATTACGGATGAATAATCTGTGCACACAACCATTCAACTTCCAAACAGGGACCGTTATCATTATGAGTTTTATAATAAAAATTACACAATAATGATTATATTATAAGTTTTAAGGATTTTCTTCAATGGTAATGATTATTTTTGAGTAATATTAATAAAAATCAGCCATAATCATTATTTTTGAGCAAAAAAAATACAACTCAAAAATAATCATTATTTATGATTTTTTATTTTTTCGCTCAAAATAAAACTTACTTTCATAGAATTTTAAGGTGCCTTTCACAAAAATCCTCGAACTTTTGGAGTGTGTTCAACATATGATATGTTGAATTCCAACAAGTTGTAACATCAAGCACTGGTTGCGGTACTTTATTATTATTATTAATTTTAATAATTTTAATATTGTGCTCACTTTGGAATATTCCTTATAACTGACCGAGTTAGTAATAGTATTTTACTAGTACCCCATTTAAACAACAATCTAAAAACGACTAAATATTCGTAAAATTAAAAATTATATGGAAAAAATTTAGTATTAGTTTGCTTTCAATTTGAATTATACAGCTTGCAGTCTTTGTGACATTGATTTTAATTTTTTTTAATTGGGTATAAATTTACATACCAGCTTTACTATTTTTAATGCCCAGTATACATGCATATTTGGGCTATAACCAAATTTTTGGCATAGTACCACGAGTTGGGCAATGAAAGTGAGTTTTATTTGAGCGAAAAAAATAAAAAATCATAAATAATGAGTATTTTGAGTTTTATTTTTTTTTGCTCAAAACTAATGATTATGGCTGATTTTTTTTATTATTACTCAAAATAATCATTACCATTGAAGAAAACTTTAAACAATCAGAAATTTAAAAATCATGACGGATATGCAAAGATTGTCAAAAAATAATTATAATGGTGCAATAAATTTTTTTTTATGTCTGTTCTAAGTGATTGATTTTTGGATTTAAAAAAACGAACAATAATCATTATTAACGGGTCCCTGATTCCAAATGCCAACCTCACCCACAGTTTCACCTTGGGCATGGGATCCCCTTTTACGCTGACGAGACTCTGACGACCGAGTATGTCAAAAAAAGTGGTCAAAGTGGTCAATCCCTAAACATTATCCAATCTTCCTGAAATTTTACACATTTTCTTTTACATCACCTACCTCGTTGCGATAGCATAGATATATTAAAACCACATCTTTGGATAATGAACGTCCTAATGTCCGAACATTTTTGTTATTTAAAAAATCTATTTTTTCGAATACCATATTTGGATGGAAAGTTGTTGTTGGCGTGAGCTCAAAACAACATATACAAATGATTATTTAATTTTATCGAAAAAGGGGTCTGGGCTTTTCTCAATTTTCCTAATCGTTCGGTTATAACACTTTTTCCGAAGAGCTTTTATAACCCATATTTTAAATATTTCAAATAAGTGGCAACCCTGGGCCCACATCATAGGCAATAGGGTATCAAAATTTTTGTTTTTTCTAGAGCTGTAATACTGCGTACACAAATGTGAATTTATTAAATTTTAGAGAAGTTTTCATACAAAAATTTTGTAATTTTTGACATGCGATAGTGTACCTAACAAAAGTGTCTAATATTTTTTTTATCCTCAACAACATATCCAAGTTTCATCATAAATCAGCGGATTCAACACTGTGTAGTTCCTTGTCAGTAACAAAATTACAGAGATAATACCAAATTTGTTCTCAAAAAGAAAAATATACAAAAAAAAAGTTTGCGAACGGAAAATTTTTTAGAATTAGTTAAATACATTAAACGGCTGATTGTAAATACCAAGTATTATTTATTTTTTGATTAAGAACGGAATAAATGTCACCCATAATTTCTAGTTTGTGTTGTTAATACATTCATGGTCCGATCGGTCAGATTTTCAAAAATGATATACAATCCTGAACTAATATTCCGCGCAGTAACATAAGTTTTTGTATGTTTCTTATCAACGTAACAATCAAAAAAATAACACTTTATTCTTTTTTATATTTTTTAATAATTTTTGAAAAGAAACCCATCGGCAAAAGGGGCAAAAATACACTTTTTCAAATAATTATTTGGTAGCTCTGGAAATAATTTTTTAATATTTTTAAGTTACGATTGTAGTCGAGGTGTTGAATTATTTTAGGGGTTTTAAATCACTTATCACTTTATCCAATAAAAAAATTGAACACAAGTACTGTGTTGAAAACAGATCAGTTCATAATAAATTAAAGGAAACTTTCAGTCAATTGAATTCTTTTATCAAATTCAATCTATTCCAAAACTAGAATTCTTAACAATTTTTAGAATAGCATTATTTGAGTTTTTAAGCATAAGAGTTTTTGTAAAAAGTTTTAAGATAAATTGTAGAGACGAAAAATTGTGTATTTTGTTTTCTTTGAAGAACAATATTTGTAGAGAGAGATATTAACTTTAGCTGTGTATAAATATAGTATTTGTGTATGTAAAGTATGTATGTAAAAATTAGAACATAAAATAATTTAAATTATTTTTTTTTGTTTTTTTTTTTAGATTTTTAAACTCTATAGAAGATTTCTCAGTACTCTATGGGATCGGGATTACGTTTCTTACGTGAATATTTCAAACCTAAATTATCGCTTATTTCATCGATAACCAGCGAGGGCATAGTCAAGCTGTTTCTTTAGTATGGGCAGCCGATAAGCAATAACGTATACGACCCTCCATAATGGGTGTAGCGGGGAAAACCAACACCGACCACAGCAATATGGCGGGTAGTTAATGTGCGTACAACAGCTCTGTGTGTATGAGATTTTAAATTCGCTATTAGTTTTTATAATTTTCTAGTTAAATCTTAAATACTTACCCAATTTTGGAGAATAAATACACCAACATGGGTACAACTGGTGAATCTTCGTGGCCATAAGTTATAACACCCATTTGTGCTAAACGTTTACGGAAATAACGTGTATTACGTGCTAATTGATTGATTTTTCGGCGTCCCATTTCGGTACCATCCAAACCCATTATAATACTCATTGATGTATAAATTTGTTGAGCCACTGGCGGTGACATAGTGGCGGCATAACAATGCGCATGACTGTTAGTGCGTAAATAGTCAATAAGTTTCTGAAAGAAAATGTAATCAATATCATGAAAATCGTTCGTTTCTTATACAGAGAAATTGTTCATTAAAATAATGAAGGGAATGGAAAATTTCTTAAGCTTTCATTAAAATAGTTTTCATAATTGTTATGAAACTATTTTCAATAAAACTTTTTCATTAGGCATATGAAATTTTTAATAAATAAAATGAAATTTTTCATAAAATTTTATAAAAAATTGTATTAAATGATTGTAAAGTTTCAATGGACGAACTACAGTGTCATTTCCTAGATCTAATGCAAAAATGCAATTGTTATCATGGCTATAATTCTCTCAGTGTAGTATAGATTTCATAAAAATCAGAATTACCTTTGTTCCAGCTAAATAACCACCAGCACTACCAAAACTTTTAGTAAATGTACCCATTAAAATATCCACATCTTTGGGATCAGCACCAAAATAATCAAGAATACCACCACCATTTGGACCCATAGCACCAATACTGTGTGCTTCATCTAAATACAAATAAGCCTTGTATTTCTTTTTCAATGCAATAATCTCGGGTAGTCGTACAATGGAACCCTCCATGCTGAAAACACCTTCAACAACAATTAGAATCTTCTTCCATGGTTTGCCACCATTTTTGGAATCACCATAGACCACACTGTGTCTTAATACTCGTTCCAAATCTTTCATATTATTGTGTTTGAATACTCTGGTAGTGGCTCCCGATAAACGTATGCCCAAAATAATGGAGGCATGATTTTTTTCATCACTTATTACCAAACAACCGGGCGATAGTAGCGAAGGTAAATTAAGAGAATTTGTAGCAAAAACCCATACCAAATACAATAGCATCTTCTACGCCCAAATACCGAGCGGTCAATTTTTCCAAATCCAGGTTGTAATTTCATAGTACCCAATTCAACACGGGGACTACATAAAGCTAAACCCATATCTTTGGTTCTTTGTTCGGCACTATCAGCACAGGGTCCAGTGTTATCGGCAAATCCTAAATAATTATAAGATCCCAAATTTAAGCATCTTGTCTCTGTACCCGTAAATTCAAAACTCCAACAATAATCCGGTGTTATGCGATCTTTCAATGTCACCTCAGCTCCTGGTACACTGCATATGGGACGATTCCAACAATCTCTTACCCTACGGTAGACATAGCGTGAATAGAAACTTTCAAATGCATCATAGAGTGTTACATAGCCATCACGATTTTCCTCTTTGGCCACTTTGGGCACAAATAGCAGTTTATTTAAGTAGCCCAAGATCATAAGCAATAAAAACCTAAATATGTAAGGCAGGCGGTATGTGTAAGGGGACCTCTTCAAATGAGGTTTTCTGAAAATGTTCTTCGGCTGGCGAAAGTTTACCTTCAGCGGCTGATGATTTTGAGGCGACACCATAATCTGGTGACAAGTCATTATTTTTTGTAGATAATAGCCATTGCGCTGGAAAAAAAAAGCAAAGAAAATATAAAGTTATTATATATTTACTATACAAGGCTTTATTGACTAATTCATTAGGGATACTTCATTGTAGATACATATTCGACAGCTTATAACCAATACCATCTACGAACCAAAACATATTTATTCAGGTAAGACAAAACATTGATGTATACCTAAATTCTTAAAGTATGAATCAATATACATATTTTAATCATACGTAAAAACAAAATATAATTCGCATGCGCTATGGTTGATAGAGAGTATTGCAATTTAATTTAATTTGGGGGGGTGGGGGTTTTCACAGAGGTGCACTTCGGTGTGGAACGCTATCTGCCTGCTATTCACTTGGAAACAGCAAGAAGCAATTCCTCTGATGGATTTCCCCAAGCAGCTCACTACTTCCGGTCCTTTGGCCAAGTATCCCCTGGTAATGACGTTCAGACACCCGTCTGATGTCAGCTAGAGTGAGAAGGCGTACAGCTATGAGTAACCTGAATGGCATGCTAACACCGGTGCGTCTCAAGTAATTAGGTGGTAATCCAGACTACATTTTAACCTCTGAAACTCAGCTGTATTTTTCTTTTTTTTGCCTGCCTAGAGGTAGTTGGCAGCCCCAACACTAGGATCGGAGTGCAGTGGTCCAATCAGCCCTCACTCTTAAACTACTACGATTACAGAAACGTCAATAAATTTTTGACGCCTATGTTCACACTGAACTTTATTTAAGTATTTATGGTGTTCAGATAAATAAAAATTCAAAAATTGTTTGGCTAATAGAGGGTATTGCACAGTAAAAAATTATATAATTTTAAATTTCATTAAATGTTCAAAGTTTTGTGTAACGTTTTTGTCTTTTCAATGTATACCGCTACTTTAGTTCATTTTGGGTGAAAATTTTAGTAAATTTTTTTCTTTTAGGTTCCCAATTTCGAAAAAATAATTTCAAATTGAATTCATAAAATACCAATATCCCTAAAATACCCTTACCCAAATAACTATCGCTAAAATAACGTTACAGAAATAATTGAAATAGCGTTATCCTTAAAATATCCAAACCGAAAAACTCGTGCGATCAAAAAAAAAAAAAAATAATCGCTGTTAATTTATTTATTTACCAAACCAAACCAGATATGTCAGCCGTGACAAATTGTCTGAGGCGCCAGCTCGAGGTAAAAACAGTCGGCTGCGGCAGCTTAATCGACCGTAGCCGCCAAAATATGGTCAGCCGCGTCTTGGAGGAAAAAGTGTCGGGCGGCGGCTAATAATCGGCTAAAGGTGTAAATTTCATAAGAATTTTATATGTTACAGAAGGTATAAAATTATAATTTATTCAACATGAAGACAAAACACATGCAAAGGAAAAACCAAGCTAAATTTAATTTTGACACAGTTTTTAACTCTTGTTCAAGAGAAGCAGCCAAATTTGAACCAAAAAATCGCTAGAAATAGCTAATAAAAAAAATTAGCTAGAAAAGTGAAAAAATATCGGTTTTAGGGAAAAAAACACCGCTGAAACTTAAATATAGAAATTATTGGACTAATTGTTATTTTTTGGGTTAAACTTGGTTTGTATTACTAAATAAAGCTAGTAATACAAAATTACAGATATTTAGTCCCAAAATGCAAAAGTACAAATTAAATTATGATGTGAGCAAGATTATTCAAGTTCAAGATCATTTGTTTTTTGTTAACCAAAAAACCGTGCAATGTTTATTTATTACTTTTATTTTTGATTTGAATTAGTTCAATTCTTCCCAATTTTGTTTTTTTACTTATCATCGGGTAAATAAAACAATACGAGTAAAGCGTTGATATTTTTCCTTCAAAATTTGGGTAAACATATTCTACCCCTTCTACATTGGTTCTCTGATGAGATAAAGTCTGTTAGCGGCAAAAACTTTTTTGAGTAATAAATAAACATTGCACGGTTTTTTGTTTAACAAAAAACAAATGATCTTGAACTTGAATAATCTTGCTCACATCATAATTTATGATAAAGATCGAAAAATAAACTTTTGGTTTTAATTTTTTAAAATTTAAAAGTAAAATAATTACAAATTAAAATAAATTTTTAGTTAGCTTGCATTAAGATGAAATTTAAAGAAACACTTAAATATAGTATTTTTTTTATATAACCAATGGTCGTGGGCCATCTATGGGCAAATGCAATACAAAAATGTTTGTTTTGGAATTATTGATTAAATTGAAATGTTTTCGAGCCCCTGGACTCGAAACAAAAAAAGCGGAGATGGCTAGAGTTTTACTAGCTTCAGATTTTTTTTTTTAATTTTTTAATAGTTTGAACTTTTCTATATGCTATGAAGATTTTGGAGAACAAATCGCAGAAATAAAAAGTAACCGCATTTTAAACAAACTTCTTGTCCTATATTTTACATGACCAATATTTACTTTAAATCCTTTCTTCTTAAAACAAGATATTGGAAATCTGGTGCCACTGTGCAGACTTAACGAGTAGACCGATTTTCAACCGGGTTTTTTGTCTTGTAGAGTACTAAAATATTAAGTCACTAACTTAGAGACATTTTAAATTTTCGCCTAGTATTTGTTTGAAAAATAAAAAACAACGCATTTTTGGGTGTATTTTTACACCCGACATTGCCTTTAAAAAAAGGGTATATAATGAAATGGTTACCAGATTTGCCATGCAAGTCTGAATTCTAAATTAGAATTTGTATAATTATATTTAATAGTGTATTTCAAAAATAAATTTTTCAATAAACCATTTATTTATTTTTTTATAATTGCTTAAATATTGTCGTTTTTATTGATTTATAAAGCTAGTAAATCCCTTAAAAATTTAAATTTGGGCGTTAGTAGATAAAATCTGCAGTATCAGATAAAGACATTTTTAATTAATAAATTCTGATGAGATCTTTAGCCAGATCGAAATACTAGTATCAACCTAGCTAATATATTTGATTTGCTTTATTTTTGTAAATATACGGAGGTTGAAAGCTCGTTATAAATTGAAAAAAAAAAACAGTCATAATTTATAATAAAAGATCAAAAAAAAAAACTTTTGGTTTTAAAGTTTTAAAATTTTAAAGTAAAATGTTTGAAAAACAATCGCTACATATTCTAAAAATCACCAAAATTAAAAACAATCGTATGTTTTTTTCCAATTTTAGCGATTTTTTTCATCTTATGACACAAAATTATATAAAATGGCAAAAGTAAAAAATCAAATATAGACAAAATGTCAAAATTGAAAAAAGTGGCAATATTTAAAAAAAAATGTCAAAAATATTTTTTTTTTTTAATTTTGACTATTTTCTTCCAATTTGAATTAAAGTTTTTAAAGTATTTAATAAAAATTTGTTTTGAAATAAAAAAAACAATATTAATGAATTTGATATGTAATTGAATCTAAATCAATTTAAAGTTACAAATTATTTTAATTCATACTGCAATTTGCTTAATAGAAGCCAATTCAAATAAACTTTAAATTTATTTGACAATATTTCAATTGTAACTCGATTTTAATTTTTTCTGTGTTGATTTAATTTATTTTGTGTAATTTTGGAAAAAAATGCTATTTACTACTAGCACCAGCTTTTCGAAACCCCTTCTAGTAAACCAGCTTTTCGAAAGTTAAAAGTCGAATGTCGTATGAGCATAGTATTAATGATTTTTTATACCTATAAATTTTTTTTTAAATAATTGTTTATTAAAATATGTAAAAAATAAAATGTATCAAAATTGGATCAACAAATAGTAGAAAAGCAACTAATATGAGTTTTTTTTTATATAAAACAAAACATTGTTGCATTTTAAAAAACAGAACATTTGTTGTTTTTGTGTATTGTTCTCCACTCATATTCGTTTGCAAAGCATTTTCAAGAAACCATTTTTTTTTGGTCAAATATAAAGTGCCTCGAAACAGAGGCAGCAAAAGCTGGCCTGAAAATAAACATTGACAAGATTAAAGTACTGCGCTGCAATACCGTGAACAGTAACAAATTTCGCATAGGAAATATTGAATTGGGAAGAGGTCACGTCATTTTGCTACCTGGGTAGCATTTTAACAAATACAGGTGTTCCAACAAGGATGTTGCGTATCGAATATCTAAAGCCAACCATGCATTCAGTAACCTCCGGTCGATATGGAAATCTTCTGCATTATCCAGGTACACTAAGATAAACATCTTTAACTCCTGTGTCAAATCTGTGCTGCTTTCTGCATGCGAGACGTGGAACACAACAGAACACGAGATAAACTCATTACAAGTGTTTGTTAATCGATGTCTCCGAAGAATCCTAAAAGTTTTTTGGCCTAACACCATATCCAATGCAGAACTTTGGAGACAAAAAAACCAGCGGGCAATCCATATTGAAATAATGAATCGCAAATGGAGTTGGATTGGTCTCACGCTGCGCAGACCTCCAGGTGACGTTGCTAAAATCGCCATTGAGTGGAACCCACAGGGTAGGACGAGAAGAGTAGGCAGACCGTCTCACACATTGCGCCGTCAACTGAATATAGAAGTCATATCTACTGATCAAAGCTGGGGAGAAGTGAAGAGAATATCATCCAACCGGTCCGAATGGAACAAATTCGTTGTGGCCCTTGTTCCCAATAGGAACCACAGGACATAATATATATATGGTAAAATATGTGAAACGGCTTAGCAGACAGCCGATTCAAGCCGATAGTGTCGGCGGTGGCGCCAGCTTAAAAAAAACCCCTGTTGGCGGCGGTGGCTAACCGGCTGATGACCGAACTCATAAAATCTAAATCTAAATTCACTAAGAAAATATTGTTCATATAACATATAATTAAATGTGGCGTTGTAATGGACGATATTTAATCACATCTGAGTTTAATTTAAAAATATTCAAAGTACTGGATTATATATATTTTTATATAATTTTGTATGTAACAATATATGGCCTTATAAAGAATTATAAAAAAAAATGTTTTTAATGCTGGTTCACGTGAAGTTATATATAATTATATGTACATTTATGTTGAATTATATATATTACGTGCGCCCCGGTAGGCTAGTTGGTAGCGTGCTGGCTTATCAGTGCGGAGGTCGTGGGTTCGATTCCCACCAGAGGCACTGGTCTGTTTTCGCTACAACGCGCCAAAGGCCATAGTAGCTAGTACTCGGTTAGGGTAATAGCATATAATTTGTAATTATATGATTATTAATTAATAAAATAAAAAAAATAAATATATATATATTACTATATTGTATTTATATATAGTAATATATAATTGGGTATATTAAGAATAATTGTCTATAAGACAATATAAAATAATATATTTCTATATATACCCCCCATATAAAAATTTTTGAAAAAACACTTTGTATCTATTACAATTAGATACAAATATTTATGCTTTAACATATATGTACATATGTTTATATGTATATATAAATGTATACATTGAAACATTTAATTGTATAAAATTATATCTGAATACATATAACCTTTTTACTTGAGTCATCTATTTTTATACTGCGGATAAAAATTATATTCCAGCAACAAAAATAAATGCATTTTTTATGCATTTTTTTTTAATGCATTTTTCTAAAATTTGGCCACTCTTGATTTAAAAAACAATGCATATTTGCAAAATATGTAGTTTTTGGCAAGAAGTTAAGCTTTTAATTGGGTCCTGGGGTTTTAACTATTTTTAATGTTAAAAAAAAAACATAACATTTCTACATAGGAAAAACGACAATTTGTTATTTTTCAGATTTACTAGGATTAAATATTAAATTGTACTGTTAAGACGCCCCTTTAAGCGTCTCTGTTTTAAATACTATAACATTTAATCATTTTTCCGTAAGTTAAAGATAAAAGAATTTACCAAAATATTTCGTTTTACGAAATTAAATGTTTAACCCTTTCAAGCCCACGTTTGCTATCGAATATGTGATTTTTTTTATAGAAAGAAACATGGAGTTGGAAGGGTTAACAATTAAATTTTTATAACATAATATTTTAGTAAATTCGTTTATCTTTCAGGTATAGAAAAATCTGAAAAATTAAATGTTTAGGTTTTACAAGAGAGACATTTTAACGGCACATTAACACTATATTATTAAGTTTTATCTTTGTAATTTTGAAAAATAAAACAAATAACAAATTGTTGATTTTTCTATGGAAACATGCAGATAGTTTCTGTATTTCGAAGTGGTTTCAAATCGATAGTGAAAACGAAATCGATATGTGTCACAAAAAACGAATGAAATGATAATCGATTTTATATCTCATCGGTTTCATTTCACTTTTGTTTCAATCAACAGCTGTTTTCTTTTACATTGTTATTCTTCTCTTTTTCTTTATATTTGAAACTTGAAAAAAAAAAAATTCAAACGAAAAGCAATCATAAATTTTATCCGTTTATTCTACGATATGAGTTTTGTAGTATCGGTAATTGTTTTTTGGAAAAAGAAAAAAAACTAAAAAAGAAAGGTTAAATAGAAGGCATTTACGGGATTGCTCAAACCCATTGGAATTATCTGAATTTATATTTGTTTGTAATTCATAATTCTTTATTAGAAAAAGAATACTTGTAGCTTATTTTATTTTCCTAACTTCATCAATGTAACTTTTACGTAGCAGGTTTTTTGTTAATGTTCATCAATGTAAATTTTGCATAGCACAAACTTGAATAAATTGCCAAAAAGAAAACAAGGTTGTGTAATTTAACAAAAACGCAGTTTACCATATTACCCAAGCCTTTTCGCCTTTATATTGCTCTCAGTTCAACACTAAAGATATTGAGCAAGGCCAGGCTTTTACAAAAACACACAAGCTTGTTGGTAAAATTTAAGTCACTTTACTAGACTGTTAAAATAAAATTTCTGATTTTGACTAGAAAAATGGAAGAAACCAGTTTAAGTGCAACGGAGTTAGTTTATTTTAACATATTTATTCGGAGAATTTTTAATAAAAACCTTAAAAATAAGCCGATTTTAGAAAAAAAATATTTTTAGGGGTATTTTTTAGTAGTAGAGTTTATCTAGGGGTTTTTTTTTTTTGATAATTCAGCGGGATTTGTAAGAAAAAATACAAAATTCACACGAATTTCACGCAGCCAACTGACAGTGATTTGAAATCACGCAAAACAACACAAGCTTCGAATTGCATGACATAGAATTTCCCTTCAATTTCGATAGGAACAAAATGAAAACGATTTGAATTCACTTTTTTGAAATTGGGAACCCAAAAGAGGTGAATATTTTCATTTTCACCCAAAAATTAAATACAGAACACAGCTGATGATGCACGTTTTTTCAATAATTCATTAATAAGAGATAAACCCGGGGCCCCATAAAAAACGAAAGTGTTGTTTTATAGTAAAAATCACATATTTTTGCATCTGTTTTTTGTTTTTTTAATCGAGAGTGGCCAAATTTGTGAAAAGGTCATTTAAAAAACAAATTGCATAAAAAATGCATTTCTTTTTAACGCTGAAAAAAAATTCATTCCGCAAAAAAACGGGGCGAGTATACCATTCCAATGCAATTTAAATGGAGATGATCCGCTGAATATTAAAGAAAATACGATTATTCAAACTTACACACTTTTTGCAAATTTCTCATTTTGGATTTTTCATAAAACTGTGAATTTTTCGAAAATTGAAAAACTAAAAACTCCAATCTTGGTTCCATAGAATCTCTGAATGCAAAATTTAATTGAAATCGGAAGACCCAACCAAGGTCAAAAAATTACCTTTTTTGGCCGATCTTCGGTGGAATGGCCGATATACATAGTTAAATATTTTAATAAGCATTCTTATCTAAACCACAAAAAATCTGGAAGTTTTAAAAAAGTGTGGTTTGTTGTGATTATTTTTGGTGAGTCAGTAAAAAAAATAAATTTAAATTAGGTAAAGTTTAATATTTTATTTTAATTTTATTTTAAATTTATTTAATATTTATTTTAAACTAAAATAAATACAAGTTCCTTTGAAAATAATTTGAAAAAATTCTTAGATGTAATAAAAATGTATACACGGTTGCAATGAGTTCCCGTGGGTAAAGCCGGCAACGTACGGAAACACACCTAAAGTGCACAACGAATTAAAAAATGTATAACATTAATTTGAATAATAATGAAATGTTTATACACAAACACAACATTTTTGGTTGTACATACGAATGTCTCGTTCGAATAAGGGTATAAAATCCAAAAACCAAAGTGTTCAGGAGAGCTAAAAAATTGAGTTTTGGTAAATTTTGCTATTCTACAAATATAGGACACATGCCACAGTAGGATATATCACACAATTTTTGGAAACAGTTCGGCAATTTCTTACTTCCCAGGTGAAAAAGTTCATATAGTCCGATGAAAATAAATTTAAATAACAAATATGCAGGTGCTTGCGCAAATTTAAATGTAACTGACACTAATAGAAAACATATGATTTTCTATTGTTGATTTACTTGAATAAACGTCACTACATTGCTAGGTCTGTCAAAAAAACAGAGTAGTATTTGGAAGATGACAAAGCTAATTGTGACAATATTTTGTTGTTGTTTTTGTTTTTTCTTTGATATTTTAAATTTTGAATCTCGCTCCTAGTCGAGGACAAGAAATTATCATTGAGTTTGTGATTTAACATAACAAATATCTCTAGAAAGTCTAATAACAAAGTCCCCTGAAGATTTCCTTAGGCAGGAATGAAATCCGGATAGGGACAACGCCTACATCAGATTGCTTTTCACAATTTGTTAAATAAGTTTTGGGACTTTAGCACATTTAATTACTATAAAAGCAATTAATGTTTATCCCGATGAAAATAAATTTAGATAATATATTGTTTCATGTATGAGCATATATGTATATATGGACATATATGTATATATGAACATTTTTGAGCAATTTATCAAAAAAAGTTAAAAAATGTGCTATCAAGAATATTTACATTCTGGCTTGAAATTTTACCTTAACTACTCTCGCGTTATGTATAGGAGCATTATCCTGCTGCAATATATAAGATATGGGACCAAATAGTTCACTGAACTTCGGAAAAGCCGATTCCAATAACGTTTTATAGCTTGCACCAGTCATTTTTGCACTTTGAAATTCAAGATCGATGGTGCCATAGTACGTAATAGCACCCCACACCATAACGCCGCCCTCTTGGCTGTGATGTCGGTTCAAAAATCGCTTTTCTTTACGCAGATCATGGAAATAACAGTTGTAGCCATCAGGCCCGTCTAAATTAAACTTCTTTTCATCCGTAAATATTACGGTTCTCCAGTCATTTACATGACCTCTTTGCTGCACATCCCATACCATGTAGTCTCTTGCGAATTGAAGCCGCTTTTCCTTACGCGGAGCATTAAGTGGCGGCTTTTTTTTTAATTTCAGGTATTTTAGATACTCACAGCTCTTTATTACTCTGCGTACTGTTGACTTGCTCGCTTTCACTCCAGCTTGAGCTCTTATTTTTGATAAGGATAAGGCAGAATTAGATGCAATTCTTATGATTTTTCTTTTCTCATACGCAGATAAAGATTTAAATTTTTTTCCATACCTTTCGGGGTCCTTAATGTAATTGTCAACAACTGTTGGGCTTCGTCCAATTTTTTGAACTATTGCGAGGTTAGAATAACCTTCAGAACGGTAAACATCGATTTTAATTTTTTCCGATAAATTTAAAAATTTTTTTCTTGCCATTTTGACTTGTAAAATTATTAAGATGCAATAAATTGTAATAAACAAATGCTCCCTACGAAAAATCATCGCTTACTTTAAAAATTATAAATAAATAATAAAGTGCCTTTATTCAAGTGAATCAAAAAAAATAGCACAGTTTTGGACTTTTTTTTAATAAATTGCTCAAAAAAAAGTTGTAAAGGTAAAAAACCACTATTGGCATAATTTTTTTATATCTAAAGGTGTCTAGCTTCCAATTCTATTTTATAGTACTACAATCAGTTAAAAATTGAAAAAGATACAGGATGATGAACACAGATTTTTTAATGCCTTTAAATAAGTGAACCGGAGTGTATAAGGACGAATTTTTTTTTATTTTTTATCCCTTCCCGCTGTTGTACGAATTCTTGACAAAAAATATTTAAAAGAAAATAGATTTTAAAGTTTCCATAATTTATACAGACAATAGTAGAGAATGAGTTAATAAGATAAACCATTTTTTATGATTTTTATATTATAATATTGAATTTCTAAGGTTTCATTTTGCTCTTTGCTCAGTTTTTTGTAATTTATGTTTGAGTATATCTAAAATTTTTAATACTGCTTCACCAACACTTATTTTACTATTTGCATACAAGACACGAAAGGTGTTTTGGTTCATACTTTAATCTAAAGAAATATCAGTCGCATTTGTATGCTTAATTTGAATCGGTAGTACCTAACCTGACTAACAATCCCCTCTTTGGAGGGACTATCCCGCTTTTCAATATAATTTTTTTTCAATAGATTTTTATAAAAAAAAAAATTGATTTAAAAACATTCTACATATTATAAATTTTATAGGAAAGAATTTAGAAATTCGAATCAAATCGAAGTCTAAAATGTATACATTAGAGTGGTTTTATAAAATCGATCTTCGATTTTTATAGGTGCTCAGGTCTAGGATTGTGTCATTTAGTGAAAAAATGCTATTGTGAAAGTTTTAGCTCAATCGGACTATGCCTTCCGGACCCCATTCAGCCCTAAAGTTTAGAAAACGGAATACAAGGCGAAAAAGTCACTTTTTTTAGTTTTTGTAAAATTTTTTGAAATGTCGTAAAAGTTTTTACTCAAGAAGGTAAATTAATCGAAATGAAGATATAATTATGTTTTCAAAAAGGTATAAAAACGCAAAATCGGTTAAAAACTAGCCCAGTAATAAATAATGCCCCAGACCACTAAGGTGGCAATTATAACTTGACCGAGAAATTCGAAGCACACATTTTAAAAATTTTTTAAATTGATTACTGAAATATATTTTTTTACTTAAAAGACTCAAATTTGTGAGATGTAGAAGAAGTTTTTTTTTTTGGGTGGCGTTAACCTGTCCTAATGTGATGTCAAAAACGGACAAAATTTTAGGGTGTTTTTCAAATCTCCAATTTCAAATTTTAAAAAAATTTCTTCAACAAAATCGCAAAAATTGAGATTTGGACTCCAGTGACTTGTTTAAAACATGTGAGAGATCGAAAATAAAAAATTTTAAAAATATCCCCTTGCACACTTGGGTAGGGCAAACGATTTAATTTATGCAAATTCGAGGAAATTGTGTTTTTTGGTAGTTTTTTGTCTTATTTGTTGGCATAAAATATTTAAAATCGAAAATTAGCTACTTTTGTACCGTTTCTTGTTTTTGTTTATCATCATGACTTAAGGTTGAAAATAAAAAATTTTGGACATCATTAACCCATGTGGACCAGAGGCCCCAAGAGACCACACACTTATATATTTCAATTTACAAAAAACGTTGAAGATTTTTTTACTACTTTTGAATTTTAATAAACGTGATGTAAAATATAATAACACAATATTTGAAGATTCTGTGCCAAAAGTTTTGGACATATTAAAAAACGTTAACCCTTGCCAAGCCGCATTAAGATCAAAAAAGTTACTGCGAGAATTTATATATATTTGAACAAAAAGTATTTAAATTCTTTTTTTTTTACAAACCTGGCTTAGACCAGTACTTTAATCATTAAACATATAATTTGGACTAAATTAACCCTTAGATGCTATTGGTGTCAAAAAGACCCATAGTTGAAAAAACTTTAAAAATGTTAACATAACACAACATATTTTTAAAGTTTTTTCAACTATGGGTATTTTTGACACCAAGAGCATCTAAGGGTTAATTTAGTCCAAATTATATGTTGCTTAGTTAGCTTAAAAGCAGCTTTTTCTTTGTTTTAAAAAATGCTTTTTAAAACTTTCTTCGTTTGAAATGCTATTTTTCTGAAAATTTATTTGCTTTTTTTTAAAAAAGACTTAACTTTTTTTACCTTTTTCTAGTTTTGCCTTTTTTCTGGTTTTACTATTTTTTGCCTTTTTTCTGGTTTTACTATTTTTTGCCTTTTTTCAATATTTTTTTTTTTTTTTGAAAAAAAAAACACCATGAATTTTGACAGTTTTTGTCTTCTCTTGTTATAACTGTCATTTCCAGTAGATTCGACAGAAAAACTTTTTTGAGTGAACCATTTAGTAATAATTTTAAACGATATGTCCTAAATTATATAGATATATGTAATGTAATTAATCAAACACTCTTTCTGTGGTGGTAAATATTGATATTATCGTTAAAATAATTTTCCGCCAAAAAAAAAAAAAATAATATCAAAACATACGTAACACTTTAAAAAACACGCCACTCCAAAGGTTTTTAAATGGGGTTTTTAACAAATATTTCTGAGTCATTTTACGATAAAACAATTTCATGAAGAGCTATTATTGTTTCATACAACAAAATTTGTTTATTTATAAATAAAATATTAAACTAAATTTTATAAAACTAGCAAAATTACTGTCAATATTTTAGAAGGGTGAACAGAAACTATTAAACTGACAACACGCAATTGGGAAAATTAAAAGTGAGATTTTAAAATTAAAGCGATAATTTTATTGGTTAAAAAATAACACTTCTCAACAATTTTCAACTTTTTGCAGAACCAGTCTTTGAAATATATATATTTTTGATAATTTAGAAAAGCAAATTAAAAAAAAAATTTCTGATTTTGTATTTACATCATTTACCCCATTTTTTCGTATATTTTGCTTGATTTTTCAAAATTTAACTGCAAAAGCATATTTTTTATATTTTAAGAATATGAATCTACATAAAATTATCTTTCATTTGAGTATAATCATATCGATGTTTGTTTCCAAGATATTTCACCGGTATTGCAAGGAATTGAAAATTTTGCATGTTTAGTAACTTTTATGTATGCTAAACAAAAATAAATTTTATCACTAAAAAGTAAACTAAATATACCACTAAACTAATTTTTATATTCAAATTGCAATTCACATGAAAATATACTGAACTACCCAGCCAGAAATTGCCAATGGTCTGAAAAATCAAGCACTGGCAGAGCACTGTTTGCCAATGGTCCAACAAATAAAGTCCTGGCAAAGCACTAATTTACAACGCTGTGTTAGTAAAAAGTGCTTTGCCAGTACTTAATTAACAAAATCTACAACAGTAAAAATAATAAAAGCACTGGCACAGCCCTAGCTTAGAACGCTCTACCAACGTTTGTTCAAAGGGCTGTGCCAGTACTTGATTTACAAAATTTACTACCGTAAAAATAGTTTTAGTAGAAGTTTCATTGTTTAGTAGCTTTAATTAGCCATATAAGGCCCTAAGGGCTCGGTTATGTAAATGAAGATTTAATAAAAAAAAAAAAAGAAAAAAAAAGCACTGGCACAGCACTGGCTTAGAACAATTTCCCAACATTGTCAAAAAGTGCATTGCCAGTACTTATTTACAAAATTTACAACCGTTAACATAATAAAAACAGTGGCGCAGCGCTTGTTCACAACGCTTTCCCAACGCTGGTCAAAAGTACTTTGCCAGTGCTCGATTTACTAAATTTACAACCGTTTATAAAAACGAAATTTAATGCATGTACTTGTTTTTAAATAAGTTCAATAAAAATCAACTAACCATAAGCATATGGTATTCAAATCAAATTCATACACTAAAAAAAATTCAGTAAAGTCGGCACCATTTTTGCTCAAAGGATTCTTGTAGAAAAATTGCTAATTTAGCGTATTAATTTAATCTATACCTTTATAAAATTTAAAATTACAAGATTGGAAAAATTCAAAACTAAATTGCAATTTATTTGAAGTTAAGAAAATTAGGGTCTCCTCAGCACAAAAGTATAGTTTTTGTACTAAAATTTTACTTAAGACATTTATTTTCAAATTTCTTTCTTTAGTAAAATTGTAGTAAAAAAGTCGTACTTGGTTCTAACTTATCAGATAAATAATTTGATAAAAAAAAAAAAATATTCAGTTATTTTGTAATTAACTTAGCTAAAACCTATTGTTGTTTCTGTTTAAATTACCAAAATCATTCAATAGGAAATAATACAAGTCTTTACTTAAGTGAATTATAAAGTAGTTCAAAAATAATCTCGTTTTCATATATAATATTCTTAATTTAATTAAAATTTTAATTTCAAACGGATAATCAATTTGAGTTATAAATTTTCTAATTTCATATATATAAAATAAATTTTTTTTTTGGAAATTTCACAATTTTTAATTTAAAAATTTGAATTTACCCAATTTTTAAAGAAAATCTTTTTTTTTATAAATTTCAATTTTCTCTATGAAAAATTACAAGTTCACAGTCAGAATACAAATGATTTTTTTAATTGAATTTTATTTTAATTAAGATTGCAGCTTAATCATAGTAGTAGTCTCGAGGGAATATCGGATCATATGATATTGACCTTAGACTTCGGTGGAACACCTCCGGTGGACTTTCCGATTAGGGAGGTCTGGCGTGGATCCAATGTGCTGTTCGAGGGGTGGGCAGTATTCACGGACGGATCCAAAATGGACACGGGCACGGGTGCCGGGTGTTTATATTGCTGGCACTGACGTGAAAAGATCATACAGACTCCCAGATGAGTGCAGTGTCTTCCAAGCGGAGATCCTGGCGATCTGGAGGGCGACGGAAGTGATACTGGGACACATCGTTGGGGGATCTAGGGTGACAATCTATGTCGACAGTCAGGCGGCGCTCAAAGCACTGACAAACTACACGGTGCGCTCGCGCCTGGTCGCACGATGTAGGTGTGCTCTGAGGGAGCTCATGGAGGCATTCACGGTGAGGCTGTGTTGGGTACCCGGACACTGCAAGGTGGATGGCAATTAGTTGGTGGACGAACTTGCGAGGGAGGGTTCAAATCTGGACTTGGCAGTAAGAGACGGGGGGGTAAAGCCCCCTTTATGTTACTACTTTGAGGTTATACGGAAGGGATTCCGCGAAACCGTTAACCAATCATGGAGGAACAGAATGGACTGCAGGGTGTCTAGGGGGTTATGGCCCGCTTTGGACGCAGGGGCAACCAAGGTTCTTCTGGGACTGGACAGGGAAGGTCTCAGGACCCTTACGGGGTTCCTGACCGATCATTGTACTGTCAGGGCTTTCACAAGCAGATGGGACAGGGACATACCGGATTTTTGCAGGCTGTGCGAGGACGTTGAGGAACTGGAGACGGTGGAGCATATAATGTGCCACTGTCCTAGGTTACAGGGTCTCAGACAGAAATGGCTTGGAGATAGATTTCACGACGAACTCGGGTGTGTCGCTGGATACAATCCAGTTGATTTGCTGAGATTTGTCAGGGAGATAGGACGGCTGTTTCTGGTAAGGGGACGTTAGGATCCGGTTTCTGGGGAGTAAATATATTTTCTACCTTTCTTTATATTTATCTTTCAAGCTATTTTTTCTGTCTATTTCTATTCTTTCTCACCGTTTTTTCTCTGAAGGGATTCACAATGGACCGTATTGGTCTCCGAGTGGAGTTGTGCCCTTGGGCACATAACCCTTCCTAACCTAACCTAACCTAAGATTGCAGAAATTTTAATTTGTATGTTTATTTTTTTACATAATTTTATTATTATAAATAATAAAACCACATTTTTATAAAAAAAATTATAATAAGTACACTGTTTTTTTTTTATTAATTTATTATTTACTTTATTAGTTGTTTTACCAATGCTTTGCCAACGTTTTAAAATTATGATTTTGGTACTGGCGAAGTACTCATTACCAGTGCTTTGCCAACGTTTTAAAAAAGAAACGGCCAAGCCCTGCCCGGTGTTATCATTTTGGGGTTGGCAAAGCACTTAAATCTTCAGAAATCCAACGCTCTGCCAACACTCATACCACCGTTGAAAACACTGGGCCAATGCTTTGCCGTTCGTATTTTTCTGGCTGGGTATTTTCAAAAAAAAATGTTTCATAAAAAAAACGGAGTATGTAACGTAAATATAATAACCGGGATATTTTAGACTCAGCGTACCTAAATGTATAAAAAAATATGTATTACGAACACAGAATCTGCAAAAATTGCAAATTCTTCAGTAATAATATAAAAAACTATTTTTTTTTTCTTTTATGAAGAAAACTTTTTTTACTTTGGTATTTAAACACGTGCAAATTCAGTTAAAATTTAAAGTTATTTTCTAAATAGTTCAGGACATTTTCAATGGATTTGCAATTGTAATGCATAAATTGTTCATTGGGGTCCGCGAAATTATTCCAGGGGGCCCGAGAAGAGTTCCGATAAAATGATTCTTTAAAAAAAATTTCACAATAATTGTTTCAATTTTATTAATAATTAAAATTATTTAAAAAAAATTTTTTTTGAATAAGAAATTTCTAAATTTTTGCAAATTTTCTTAAAATTTCTTTAAATTTAAATAAAATTTAAATAGAACATACAGAATTTCTTTCTCAAATGTATCGAAAAATATCTTTTTATGAAATCAAATTAAAGAATTTCACGCTATTTAAGAAGGTTTATAAATTTTTTTTAATTTAGTGAACAATGAAAAAAAATTTAAAGAAATTTTACTCCAGTAAATAAGAATTTTGATAATAACGAATTAATTTTTCTAGTCGGAGTTCTTATTACTCAAGTTTTACTGTATTGTGATTTTGTGGAATATTTTTTATTTAAAAAAAAAAATTAAATTTTTGTTTGTGTCGTTACTTTTGCATTTTTTTTAGTGTATGAAAAATATGTTGGGGATCCTTGAACAAGTAAAAGTGGCTCAAGGGGTCCGTGAAGCAAAAGTATGTGAAACCGCTGATACAGATTATGCACAGTAATCAAATTTTAGCATACATAAAATTTATAAACATAAAACTAAAAAGGACAATTTTCTTGCAAGATAAATGACAAAATTATATTTAATTTGAGTATTAAAATTGAATATAATTTTGTGTATATTTATATTCTTAATAAAAATTTCTGATTATGCAGTTAAATTTCGAAAATATCAAGCAAAATATACGAAATAATGGGGTTATTGATGTAAATATAAAAACCGCGATATTTCAAAAACAGCAAATGAAAATGTTTTCCAGATTTGGATTCATCGTACTAGGTCAATGAAAAAAGGTGTATTTCAAAGCCAGTTTTTATTTGGCCGTTGAGTAGTGTAATAAATTTTAATTGTTTTATTAGAAATAAAAGCAGGTGTAAATACTATACAATTATATACCATAAGTACATTTAGCTTCCTTTTTACAACTGCACTTAAAAAAGTTTGACAGTTGAATCTGCGATGTCTGCTAAAAAGGTAATATCCGTTAAAATACCTTAAAAAGGAGTTGTTGTTAACTTTTGAAAAACCACAACAAATTCAGTAAAAACAGCTAACAATTTTGTAAAAACAACTCATAACTGTAAAAATTGTTAACAAAAAAACTACTGTTTTTAAGAGTTATATTTTCGATATTTGAAAAATATTGTTTTTTCTTCAATTACAATAAAAAATTGTATTTTCTACATCCTACTTAAAATACAAATTCAAAATTGCAAACAGGTGCTCCAGTAACAATGTTTTTATGCATTGCAGGTACAATGAAATTTTCTATATTTGTTAATAATAATAACAATATAAACTAAACGAGAATTTTTAAAAACTGAAAATAATCTTTGATATTGAAATAACTCACAAAAATTAACTGTTTACTGCAGAATTTCTGTTTTGGTAGTTGTTTATTAAAATACTAAAATAACTGATTTAAATAACTGTAGCAAAAATGCAGTAATTTTCTTCTGTTGTTTTTTTTAAATAACTGTCATAATAGTTGTATTGCATTACTACATAGGAAAACAACTGCAATTGCAGTTAAAAACAGCTACTACTGATTACTACAAAAACAACTGTCATGTAGTAATTGTAAAACGTTTTTGAGTATGGTACTTTAACTGACACATTTCTTGTTATTTCTTATAACCAGGGACAGGAACTTCATGAACTTAAAAAGTATGTTTTAAACGCCTATAATATGCATGAAAAATCTTAAAATATGCACTCAAAATTTAAAAAATACGCACTTAAAACAAATATACGTTCAGGTATATAGACTAAAGCGAAAGACAAGGAAACACATCTTATGTAATTTTTTGATTCCTTTTTCTTATTGAAAAAAGGGTTGTATATGTAGTCTGACTATTCGTACTGATTTGATCAGTACATGTAATGATTTTTGGTCACGTGTAGTGATGAGGATAAATCGTGTACTGAGTTTTTATTGTAAAGTTTTGTAAAGTTTGTGAAATTTTTGGAAAAAAAAACTAGGTCTAAGGCAGACAAATTCTCATAGTTGATTTTGTCTGTTAAATGTAACGTATCGGTTTGAGTTAAGCAAATTATCGTTTTCTATTGCGGACAACTGAAGATTTGGGTGATGCCAATGAAACCATTGTATTGTCTATCATGAAAATGATCAAAGTTTTTGAAAACCAGCAAAAAAAAAAATCGAATATGACAATCTCATATTTGATTTTGGACTTGAATTAGAACAATATTCTAGCTAAATATATGAAAATATAGAAAAATATAGACAGAATAAAAAATGTTTGCAGTTTTGATACAAAATTAAAACATTTTTGTTTAATTGAAATTTTATTGATTTTTTGTGTGTAATTGTTTTTTAACAGTTCAAAATGGCTAAATTTTTAGTTATTTTTGTAGCCCTTTTAAATGCATTTAACATTGTTTTAACTGTCGTTTTCAGTAGATTCTGCCGACAAATTTTTTTGACTGCGTTTGTCTTTTTTTGACTGGGTAGTTTTCAAATAAAATTAAGAAAATATAACTGTAAATCCAATGCATAATAACGTAATATCTGGAGTTTTTACTTTAAATTTTAAATAGGATGTATTGAATACAAATTATTAAATCAATAGATATAAATATGTTATTAATAACCACCCGAGTAAAAAAGATATATAGAAAATTATACTATTTTACACAGACAAATATGATTATATATAGCCAAGTGTGGTACTATATTTGTGTGGATATAATTATGTTAAACTTTCAGTTTTTTAACAATTTCAAATATGTCTTCATATATACAGAAATATGAATAAGTATGTAACCGCTCAAGAGATCTTTACAAGCTAACAAAACTCATAGCTGGGAAAAATCACTCGAACAATAAACCCTTAAAGGACGCGAATGGTGTAATTAAATACTCCAAACAGGATCAAGTTCATGTGTCGGAGAATTATTATAAAAACCTTTTCACCCAAGATACCATCAACAATCAATCCATATGCAGGTGCAGAAATCATGACTTTCTTCTCCCTATTGACGTAAATACCCCTAATACAGATGAAATCGCAGGTGCTATAATCGCATTGAAAGTCAATAAATCAAGTGGGTTAGACAACCTTCCTCCAGAACTTTTTAAAGTTAACAGCACACTGACAGCAACGCTAATTCATCCCGTCATCAACGTTTCTGGGACACTGAAAACCTACCAGATGATATTAAGGATGGGCTTATTATAAAGCTACCAAAAAAAAAAGGAAACTTGATGGAATGCTCAAACTGGAGAGGGATAACTCTTCTTAATATTATAAATAAAATCATCGCTCAAATTCTACATCGTCGAATCTTTAACGCTTTGGAATTAAACTTGCGACCCGAGCAAGCTGGTTTCCGGCCAAACAGATCGTGCGTGGACCACATAAATAGTCTTCGTATTATAGTAGAGCAATCTGCCGAATTAAGAGTCCCTCTGTATCTTGTTTTTGTGGACTTCAAACGTGCTTTCGACTCCATCAATCAATCTGCCATCTGGGAAGCCTTAAAGTGTAAAGGTATAAACTTTAAAATCAGCAGCTTAATAAAAGCTCTTTACAGCAACGCCCGATGCATAGTTCTCCACGAAGGCCTAAAGAGTAATTGCATTGACATGAGCGTGGGTGTCAGACAAGGCTGCGTTCTTTCCCCCTTACTTTTCAATGTTGTCCTTGATCTTGTAATGAGACAGTCAATTCCGAACGAGGGCGGTGTAAACTTGGATATCAATACCAAACTAAACGATTTAGACTATGCAGATGACATTTATCTTATTTCCCATAACTTCAGCGAAATGCAACGGAAGCTTGACCTAATTAGCTCATATGCTGACACAGTTGGTCTTAAAATAAACTCATCTAAAACAAAATCGCTACGTCTAAACACCGATAACACTCGTCAATTTAAACTTTTTGATCAAGATTTAGATGATGTAAAGGAATATCTCTACTTAGGCTCTATAATTGATAAATCTGGAGGTAGTTCTGCCGACATCCAATACCGACTGAATAAAGCTCGACAAACTTTTGGTTCGCTCGGCAAAGTTTGGTCATCCTCAAATATATCCATAAGAACGAAAGTAAACATCTTTAATTCAAATGTAAAATCAACCTTGTTATATGGATGCGAGACCTGGAACCTGCCAATAAAAGAATCTAAGAAAATGCAGTCGTTTGTAAATAGATGTCTTCGACGTATCCTGAAGGTGTTCTGGCCGAATATCATCAGCAACGAAGAACTGTGTTAACAACCACAAATCGCTGAAACCATAAAAATCCGAAAATACAGATGGCTCGGTCACACTTTCCGTAAACCACAAAATGACATCACAAGGAAGGTGCTTGAGTTCAACCCCCAGGGTAGTAGAAGAATTGGTCGTCCGAGCAACACCTGGAGACGAAATACGCTAAGGGAAATTCAAGATGCAGGGTATTCCTGGAACCAAATCAAACACATAGCCGAAGACAGAGCGGAAAGGAAAAAATTTGTTGTGGCCCTATGTTCCTCCTAGGAATTTATATATATATATATAAACTTAAAACCTAGTTGATTAAAAATTAAAAAATTCTTGCTAAAAGTTAACAAAAATTTTGCTGAAATTTTTTATCCACTAATTAGAAATAACATCAAGAATAAATTTTTTTGTAGAGTTAGGTCCAAATTCCATGTGGAAAATATTCGCTTAATGTTTCTTTAAGAAAACTAAACAAGAAAAATCAGATTGATAAAATTTAGATATACACTGCTATTCATTAGAATAAGGCCAACCTTCTGGGACTAAATTTCTCTTAATTTCCAGTTCTCTTTATTCATTTTAACGAAGTTATTGTTGTAATAATTTAAAGAAAACTTCCAACAATGCAACAAAAATAAATTTGTTTATTGAGAAGAACCGTTATATTTTATTTGATGTTTTTAAAATGAATGCTTAAAAAATGCCCTTTTAAAAATGCTTCATTAGAATAAGGCCAGTTACGGGTTTTCATGCGTGGAGTAAACAGGTCTTAAAAAAAACACGGAAAATATCGAGAAAATTGTTCAATTGAGCTATTTCATTATTTGTAAATTACAATGGGTAGAAAAAACATCACTGTCCATATCAGAAAGGGTTAAAATTGAAGCTTAGAAAGATGAAGGCTATTCCAGCCGTGCAATAGCAACAAAAATTGGTAGGAGCAAAACCGTTGTGAATAATTTTCTTCAGAATAAGGACAACTATGAAAGGGCGAACTTATCGAGCCACAACACAGCGGGAGAGAAGCATGATTATAAGAAAGAATCAAATTCAGCATCCTCAGTAAGCAAAATTCGATCTCAAACAGGAGTTAATGCAAGTATATCCACAGTTAGACGTGTTATCAAATCTTGTCCTCAACTTCAGAGAAAGAAACTCCAAAAAAAAACACCATTAAACAAACTACGAAATGAAAAGAGGTAAGAATTTGGTCGCGACAAGATAACATGGACTAATGAATGGAGAACCGTCGTATTTTCCGATGAAAAAAAAATTAATTTTGATGGTCCTGATGGCTACAATTACTATTTTCATGATTTGAGAAAAGACCCAAGATTTTTGAATAGACACCATTCCCGGGAAGGTGGAGTCATGGTGTGGGGCGCTGTATCCTACTATGGAACATCCGAAATCGTTTTTGAAAGTGCTAAAATGACTGCTGAATCCTATAAACGCATTCTGGAATCAGCATTTCCACATTTTAGTGAACTGTTTGGACCCATATATTGGACTTACCAACATGACAACGCACCTATACACACAGCTAGAGTTGTAAAAAACTGGATTCAGAGTCAAAATGTTGGGCTTATGCAATGGCCACCTTATCCACCAGACCTAAACATTGTCGAAAATGTGTGGGGCTGGATGACACGAAAAGTCTACGAAAACGGAAGACAATTTGAGAACAAAAATTCTTTAATTGAAGCTATTAAAGAAGCATGGTCCGAAATTTCATTGGACTACCTTAAGTCATTGTACGATTCCCTTCCAAACAGAATCTTTGAAGTAATTTCTTACAAAGGAGGTTGCACTAGTTATTAAAAGATTTAGAAACTTAAAATTTAAAGCAAAAAATTATGTTGTTGTTGTATTTTTTGTTATTTCCTTGTGTGGCCTTATTCTAATGAAGCATTTGAAAAAAGCATTTAATTTAACTTGTTTACCAAAATACAAAATAAAATATAACCGTTATTTTTAATTTTTACTTTTTGTATTATTTATTTTTAGGAGAGTGTTCTCTTAAATAAAACACACAAAAAAGTTAAATTACAAACCACTACAAAGGTGAATAAATCAAAAATATATTTATAAACCACTGGCCTTATTCTAATGACTAGTAGTGTATTTTTCAGTACATTTAAGCTTTTAGAAATATTTTATTTTTAACAAATTTATCACAAATCACAAAGAATATTGAAGTAAAAATTTTTTTAAAGGACTTTTTTGAATAATTTATCATGAAAAATTATAAACAATATTGACACCTTTAATTTGATACCAGTATTTAGGTAATAACATGAGTACAAGTATGTTAATATTTTTCGAAAAATTTAAACTTTAAGATACTAAATTTTGACGTGATGTCGGAAAAACCTAAAACGCAGTTTACCTATAAATGCTCCCTAGTTTCACGTATGTATATAGCGATGATATTCAACAATTAAAAATAACTACATTTTTAGTTATTTTTATAGTACTAACATAAAACTTTGTTTTACCAGTAATTTTCAGTAGATTCTACCGACAAACTTTGTTTGAGTGTGAAAGCAATAAAGCCCCTAAAAAATTTAATTCCCGGGTTTCCCATTATTCGGTTCCATTTGACAGAATATAAATAAATTAAAAATATTTTCGTTATCTCCTGTAATCGCGAATGACTATTTTTTATTTTACGTTTAAAAACGCGATAAGAAATGATTGAATAACTAGCGTAAATGCTCTTATCGCTTGCATTTTTTTTTTTTTTGCCAACATACCTATTGGATTTCACACATAAAACTAAATAAATCATGATCATGTTAAAAAAAAATTAAAACAAAATAGACACTACTAAATTTAATAAATTGATAAATATATAATTAGTAGTTAGTCATTTTTTAGCTTTGATTAAAATTAAAGGAATTCGAGTAGGTACTTTAAATAAAAGCACCTTAGAATTTTAATTAGAAATTGTTTTAGGAAAATGTTACTACAGTAGTTTTCCGATTTAACGAACCATCGGTTTAACGAATTCGGGATTTAACGAACTCATATAAATTTTGAATTGAGTACCTTATATTACGAACACCGTAACTTTGTACCGTAATTTTGTACTCGATATAACGAACAAATACAAAATTAGAGTCTTAAGTATAGAATGAGATGCAAATACAAAGATTTCCGCAAAACAATATGCAAAAGAAATAGACATATAGAGAAAGGGATTCCCCAACGATGTTCTGGCTGCGTTTTCTGTGTTTACTTTTAGAGTTTTAAGCATTCTTGTACGATCGTTTGTGGTGTAAACATTAGAAAACATGGGAAGCAAAAAAAGATTGTTATTAAAAGAAAAATTAAATGTGTACAAACAAAAATTAACAATTTTTTCCGTTGAAGCCATTTAAAATAGATTTGTATTAGTAGTAGTTCTCAAAAAAATAAGCTTGAAAAATTATTATTTTTTTGTTAGATTAAAAAAGAACTTTTTGTTTAGTTATTCTTTTTTAACACGATTCTGATGCAAGATCTCAATACAAATTCATATGAATTGCATTTATTTTATTTATTACTCTGTTTATAATTAAAATACAGTTGAACCTCGATTATCCAGGCCTCTATTAACCGGGTACATCTGTTAACCGGCATGCTGGGGGTTTGATTTATACCTCTATTAACCGTGTTTACCTCTCTTATCCGTGCTATTCTTTGTCTCCTCTATTAACCGTGCTTCACCTTTATTATCCATGCACCACACATATTTATTTGCTTGTTTCTTTGTTCTTTTCACATACATACAAAGAGTTAAAATTCGGGAAAAATAAATAACTTCTATTAACCGTGTTTTCGATTATCCGTGCTGAGTCCGGTCCCGTGCAACCCGGATAATCGAGGTTCAACTGTAATAATAAAGGCATAGTTTTTGATTAAACAAACTTTGTTATAAATAGTACTCGGTTTAACGAATTTTTCAATTTAACGAACAGGGCTGACATTATATAGTTCGTTAAATCGAAAAACAACTGTATATATTTTATATAATGTAGCAAAATGGTTTTAATCGTTTTGAATGGTTTAAGCTCGTTTTGAATGCAGTTATTTTGGCGAAGGAAAAATAAATGCTTTTTTTAATCAAAAAATACGAACGGCAAAGCGTTGGCGTAAAAAAGCGTTGTGATCTAAAAATAGATTTTCAAAATAAAATTTAAAAAAAAAAAAGTTAATTTAAAAATGTTTTGGTTCTTCCGGGAAGTACTCAAACCCTGGCGGCCAGATTGCCAGCCGAGAGCTCTACAGACTGATCTAACGAGACACATAACACTTGATAGCTTAAAACGTAAACAAGTGATAACAGGTGACTAACTGTTGGTTGTGCTAGTTTGCCAGCACTGGCATAACGTTTGTTGGAATTAACTTGCTAACGCTGCAAAAAAGTTGGTCTAAAAAAGATTTTTCACAAACATAAAAAAGGACAATTTTAATATTTTTTAACAAAGGGTATTAAATTTTTTAAAATCAATGCTTTAAAATGAATTTCTGCCAATGGTACTAAAAATAAAGTGCTTTGCCAGTGCTTAATTTTTCTGATTATTGGCAATTTCTGGCTGGGATAGTCTATAGCCTGCTGATAGTCTACTTTCATTTCCGATGGTTTCTTTAAGGATACAATTTCTTGTTGCTCAGTGTAATCAGTTCGAATAATCCGATGCCTCAATGCAACTTTCCAAGTAAAATGTATGGCTTGCCTTTTTTCTTGGTTCAACATCCTCCTTATCTTTCATATACGAGTATGCTCACGATTAAACGTCTAAAAATAATCTTTTGTAAAAATAACACTACACTGAGAGAATTATCAGCATGATATTAATAAATTTTTGCATTAGATCATTGAATTGTGTCTGGATTGCATTAGATCATTGAATTCGTCCATTGGAACTTTTTATTTTAGATCAATAATTATTGTTTCTTGCTTTGACAAATTCTTAACGATAAATTAATGTAAACTCTTGCTTATTTAATAAATTAGTTTTAACAAACTATTGTACAGTCTAGTCTTCGATCAACAATAATATTAAGAACAAAACTCGCAAGTCTTTCTTTTCGTATAAACTATAGTTTCCTGAAGTTTTTCATAATGTTTAAGAAATTTGTCATTTACATTGTAAAGATAACTTCACTAGTTTAGTGAAAAAGTCTCATTAAAACTCTTCCAAGGAATTATTTCTGTGTGTAAAGGACACTAAAATAAAACGCTTAACCATAATAAGTATTTCAAAACTTTGTTAAAGGAAAATTTAAAAAAAAATTTAAAAAGTGTTTTTTACGGTATTTTTTGGTTGGGCGAAACTTTATAATTTTAAAAATTGAGCAATTTCTAAATAGTTGATGCAAAAATTATTATATGTGCATTTATATTATCTATCATATTAAATGATATATAGGGTGTTTTTTATACATGTATAGATCTTCAAGTTTGCAACACTTTTTTAACTGGTGGCCATTTTGTTATCTGTCATGTGATTTATGTTTAGTTTGGTTTGGCATTTCAACATGAATAGACTGACGCCTGAACAACGCTTCAAAATTGTGCAAATTTATTTTGAAAATCATGATTCAGTTCTAAATACGCCGAATTTTGTTTAGCGATGAAGCTCACTTTTGGTTAAATGGCTACGGCAATAAACAAAACTGCCGTTGTTTGAGTGATGATAATCCTAGAGTGTATGTTGAGATACCGTTACATCTAGAAAAACTGACTGGTGTAGTTTATGGGCTGGTGTAATCATTGGTCCGTAGTTCTTTAAAAACGATGCTGGTCAGAACGTTACAGTTAATGGTGACCGCTATAGAGCCATGATTACTGACTTTTTCGTTCATCAATTGAACAACCATGATGTGCAGAAGCTGTGGTTTCAACAAGACGTCGTAACATGTCACACAGCTCGTGCCACAATTGATTTATTGAATTAAACGTTTGGTAACCGCATAGTTTAACGTTTCGGACCCGTGATTTGGCCTCGAAGATCGTGGGATTTAACGCCGCTGGACTATTTTCTGTGGAGATATGTGAAGTCGCTAAGCCCGAACCGATTGACCACTTGGAGGACAACATTCGACGCGTTATTGCCAATGTTGGAAAAAGTAAAGTGTTGGAAAAAGTCAAATGTTTGAAAAAATCAAATGTTGGAAAAAGTCATCGAAAATTCGAGATTAGACTACGTCCGAGCCAGCCGTGGCAGTCATATGCCAGAAGTCATATTTAAATTATAATGCGAGAAGATTATCTTTCGAATAAACGAAATTTCATGTTAATTTAAAAAATTCATTTTTGTTTTATTCCATTTCAAAGTTCTATATCTTTATAAAAAACAGCCTTTATTAAAAAGTATCAAGGTACAAGACATTCCTCTACAGAATTTATTTTTTATATATTTTTATTTAAAGCCTTGATAGTGTTTCTTTTGAATACTTTTGTAAATATATTGTTTGATAATTTTTTTATTTTAACATTTTAACAGGGTCATTATTTATATGGTAATAAATACCATTTTGCATATTTAGTTGCCAAAAAAAAAGTTGTTTGTGTTTTTGGTTTCAATTTTCATTTTTAACTGCCAAGTCTTTAATATAATAGTTTAATATTTGTAAACTTTGAAAGGTCATTATTTTGTTGAAATGAATTAGAATATTTCACATTAATCCATCATTTTCTTATTGTATTTCCGACAAAGATTTCTGTTTGTTCTGTACTATACCTTATCTAATCAATATTTGCCATGAACACAACTGCAATTGTGAAATAATTTCGGTTTCATTTAGAGAATGCGAATTCCCGCATTTTTTTAACCGGAAATGTTTCGTTTTCAACCCAGTACTTTAAACCAATATATTTTTTACCGAAATAACTGAATAACCGTTATCCATAAAATAACGTTACCGAAATAAACTAAAATAGTGTTATCACAAAAATACCGATACGGGAATAACGCAAAAAAAAAACGTTACCGAAATAACTGAAATAACGTTACCTCCAAAATACCGCTACCGAAATAAACGAAAATAGCTTTACCCTTACCGATAGCCGTATCGAATCGGTTACCATCCTTGTGAAATATACACTGTATACCATAAATCAATAATTTCCAAAACCATTTATGATCAGTAACTCAGAAATATTTCCCACTGTGCGACGTGAGTTAAAGACCTTAAATTTTTCAGGTCGTTAGAAGCTCAGGCTATAAATGGGTTTTCCTGAAATTTCAAGATGTTTCTATTAGTAGACGACTTTGTCTATTGAGTGCAATTAAAAATTTGTACGCAAAAACTATTTTGTGTTTTTTTTGTTAAACATTACATTTCTGAATTTTAATTTACGCTCAGATTTTCTTTGTTTTAAAAATTAAATTTGATCAATCAACGATATAAAATTTTATGAATATTTTTTTTAGATAAACTATAGATTAGATAGATCTCAAACTCTTGGAGATATATGTTAGGTTAGGTTGAAAAGAGGTTTCGGAGATATATGTAATATACAGTAGTGGTTAAAACATTTGGAACTTAGATCGTATTTGTTGTTTTCATTGATTTATTTTCTTCAAATTACACTTAGTTACTAAAATTTATTTTTTACATATTCTTCATACATTGTTTTAAGTTAAACAAATAAAAAAAATTAATTCCGTTAAATTTAAACAACAAAAAAATTAATAATAATAGATATTCAATAGGTATTCAAAATGCAGGTGTTCAAAACATTTGCAACTCTCATTATTCTTACTCTTAACGAAACAATTTATACTAACAAATGCTATACTACAAATGGTAATCGCATTCCTTTTAATATGAGATTCAGGCCGTTACATTTTTTAAACAAATTTATTATAATTATTGTTCTTTAATAGTTGTAATAAGATGTTGGAAGTATAAACATCGTAAGAATAATTTTTGTAAAAAATGGCAGGAAATAAATACAATTCTGATTTTAAATCAAAAGTTTTAAATGATTTTCAAATGGACTTTCCAAAAAAAAAAATTTCTATAAAGTACTCCGTTCCAAAATCAAAGATTTGCCGCATTGTTAATAGTGGTAACATCCACACAACTCATAAAGGCGGAAGAAACCGTATTACAACTGTAAGAGAAGATCTGAAAATCAAGAATTTTTTTACGAAATATCCCAAAGCAGTTCCCAGAGAAGCTAAAACTGAACTTTTAATAGATGCCAGTCTTCCCACCATTGAAAGAAAAGCCCGAGAATATGGTCTTAGAAGTTATAAATGTACAAGAAAACAGTTTGTGTCGGAAAAAAAACCGAAAAGCTCGGCTTGACTTTGCACGCACCCATTTGAACTGGACTCAACACCAATGGAAAAATGTATTGTGGTCAGATGAGTCTAAATTCAACCTCCGGGGATCAGATTGAAGAGCCAATGTTCGAAGACCACGAGGCGAAAAGTTTAATCCCAGACACACAACCGCCAAAGTGAAACACGGAGGTGGAAACATTATGGTGTGGGGGTGTTTTTCAGGAAATGGGATTGGCCCAATTCACCGCATTACTAGCACAATGACGGCCACAATCTATAGAGATCTTTTGAGTTCAGTTATGCTTCCGTATGCTGAATGGGAAATGCCATTCTCATGGACCTTCCAGCACGACAACGACCCAAAACACACGGCGGGGGTTGTAAAAGTTTGGCTGCAGGAAAATGAAATAAATATTTTATTTTTATTTTTTATTTTATTTATTTAATATCAATACAAAGGAAGCCTTCATGGCCAATTATATATGTATTGTAAAATAAATAACTATATACAGTAATAATAAAAACCTTAAATATAAAATGCAAAAATGCATATTATCCTAGCGTGTAATTGGCTCCCCAGCCACATAAACATTACGAAAATATATTAAATATAAAAGTCCCATTTAGCCAAAGATACAAATAAACGTAGACAGAAGAAAAACAATTTTTTGTTTTATTATTCCGTCCCAAAAGTATAGGTAAAACTATCATGTCTGCACATTATTAAAAAAATTTAAAAGTTTTCCCTTATAGTTAGGATAAGAATACGAAAATAGCCTAAGTAGAGTTGGAAGATAGTTCCAAATACGATAGACTCTTACGAAAAACGAACGATCAAATATTGTGAGATGACCCAGAGGTACATCAATTTGAATATTACGTGTTGAATTTATAAATGTAAATTCATTTACAAGAAATTGAGGTTGTCCACATTTCATGATTTTATAAAAATGAAGTAATAGACGTAGTTTTAGATAATCATGAAAAGAACACCTCAAAAACTCAGGGACAAGTTCAGAAACACGAATATGATCCTGTATTCTCACGTCGAATATGTAACGAACAATTTTTCTAATAACTCTTTGAAGTCTATCTACATTATAAGAAAAAGTTCCAGAAAACACCTCAAGGCCGTAATTAAATTGTGACATTAGCAAAGAATTAGCCAAAAGATATCTTACATGTCTTGGTGTGTACGCTCTCAAAGAATATAGTCTTCTTAAAGTAAGACAAACCCTATTTGACAGAGAATCAATATGATCATCAAAATTTAGATTCGAATCCAAAATAACACCAAGGCATTTAAGAGAATTCACATAGTCAATTAACTGACCATTAATACTAATCCTAGGAAACAAGCAATTCTGATTTTGCAACTGAAAATATACTGCCTTAGTCTTAGCCGAATTAATCTCTAAGTAATTTAAATACATCCAATTGGAAATTAAATTTAAATGGTTGTTCAAGCAAGTCTCTAAGTGGGTAATATGTTTAGAATCAGCACTATACAATAAAAAAATATCATCAGCAAATACATATGACTTACAAAAATCGTTATTCATTAGAGAAATACAATCATTCAAATAGGTTAAAAAAAGTATAGGTCCCAGTACAGACCCCTGGGGTACACCTGATGTAACAGCACTTACACTCGAACTAAGGCCACCTAGAGAGACAAACTGTGATCGATCTAATAAATAAGAATACACTAGCTTACACGCCGATTTAGAAAAGTTGAACTTAACCTGTAGCTTATTTATGAGAACATTATGATTAATACGATCAAAAGCTTTGGTAAGATCCAAAGAAATCATAACACAATTTTGATGATGATCCAATTTTCTCCTAACTGTATCAGTAAGGGAAAGTAACAAAGAGGTTGTATTGTGATTTCGCCGAAAGGCAAATTGATTAGGATGAAGTAAAGAGAAATGTTCAAAATGGTATAAAATCTGTATTTTCATAATGTTTTCAACTATTTTCGACATCGCAGGTAAAATACTTATAGGCCTCAAATTATCTACGTTATAATGCCCACCGTTAGAAATTGGTACAACACGGCCTAACTTCCACGCAACAGGAAATTTTGAGACAGTAAAAATATTGTTTATAAGCTGAAGAAGCAATGTGGAAATCAGTGGGAATATAATTTTGATAAAACTGATGGGAATCATATCATAGCCAATAGCATTTGACTTAACAGAGTTTATCGCAAGTATAAGTTCATTTTCCGTTATAACATTAAAAGAAAAAGAATTAGGACTCTCAATAAAATTATCAAAATTAAATTCACCCAGGTGGTTTGGTTCAAGATTATTTAAAAATCCAGTAGCAATTGATTCAACATCGGAATCGCCATGATCACAACTTTCACTGCCAACGACACCAAGCCTACGTATCCTACTCCAAGTCTGCGGATTTGTCGCACCACTAAATAAGCCCATTCCATACCCCTACGAATTCTCCTAATTATAGATTTAGTCCTATTTCTAAGTCTACAATAAGTCCTCCAGTTCACTTCAGTGCGGTCTCTAATGTAAGCACCATAAGCAGAGTCCCGTTGCGATCTGGCTAGAACAATTTCCCTGGAACTCATCCAAACTATGTCATTAGAACGTGTTCTTCTTCTAGAAGTGGGTACATAACTATGGAGATCATCAATTAAATTATTCAGAGTAGACAGTTGCAAGTCGACATCATTAGTGCAGAATATAGGAGATATATCAAAAGATCAAAATGATGACAAATAGCATCATAATCAATTCGTCTATAATCTTTAAATTCAACCCAACTATCGTGAATCTTAGCAGAAAACTGAATAGAAATAAATACTAAACTGTGATGCTATGCAAAAAATGGAAACTGCATTTGACCGCTTTGAGCAACCAAAGAAGGCTGGCTCAATAGAAAATAGTCTATTAAAGATGTAGAGTTATTTGGCAAATGTAAGTGTGTAGGCAAGCAGTTATGAACACAGCTAAGACCACACCTTGAGATTAAAGAACGGAAATTTGTAGATTTAACTGCATCAAAAAGGTTACAGTTAAAGTCACCCATGATAACTATATTTGAAAAACGATCAAATAAATCGAAATGCAGGTCCTCAAACTTATCAATATCCCCATTAGGTAAATAAACCACCCCTACCACCATAGAAACACCATTATCAAAAATTTCTACAAATAACGACTCACAGACTCCAAACTGTTTGCCCTGAAAAACAATTTTATAACGTAAATTATTTGAGATATACAAACAGACACCACCTGCTCTACTCCTAACATGATCATGTCCAGTCCGATTTTCCACCCTAGGGCGATCATTTCTGACCAGATTATATCCCGGAAGGTTCAATGACTGCGAATAAATATCTGGCTTAAACCAAGTCTCAGAAATTCCAATTACATCCAAACAGCAGTTATGAAAAGTGCTTTTGAATTCCTCAAGTTTAGTATTAGAATAAGAAGGGCATAAACTCTGAGCGTTTACGTGTCCAATATTTAAGTTTTCAGAATAAGCAGAAAGAGATGTTCTTAATAATGAGTTATCTTGGGCTATAGGACCAAGATTGTAATTATGGATCATAAAATTTTAAGTAACATTCATATTTCTGAGGGAGCCAACCATCTACCAAAACAATACATATACATAATAAGAAAATCACATTCAAAACTTATTGATATAAACCGAAAATCATTTCTTAAAAATACCTACTCGATTGAGAATTAAAGATTAATTTGTTCAATTAAAGATTAATTTTGTTAAACATCTCAAAAAAAAAAAAGAAAAAAGCAAAAAAGTTACATTACAAAAATTTACATGTCAACAAAAAATCAGATCAGTAAATCAGATCAGCCGTATTCATCATGAGAAACAAATGAAAAGTTTGTTCGATAACACAAAAATTTGTACACATTTTTACTAAAGTGACAGCTCGATGCTAAATTTGGTCTTGTTCTCCGTAATATTGTTACTGAGTAATATTTATTTATTTATTTTATTGAGCTAAAAAATTTATTCAAAAGATCGAAGAAAAATAAGAAAATTTATTTATTTTATTTAATATCAATACAAAGGAAGCCTTCATGGACTTCAGTAGGAAAGTAATCGAACAGACTTAATGAGTAATTTATAAAATTTATTTAATAAAAGGGTTTAGCGATTTGTTTTTCACCATGAACACAGACATGAATTAATATACTAAGGCATCTAAGTTAAATAAGTTAATACACTCTTAAGGGTAACGATCTTGACAGCATCATTAAGCATCGTTATTTTAGCCTTTAGAATATCCCTATTTATAATGCTATAACCATTGATTTTTTTATCATTTTTTAACTTCCAGCATATTCGCAGTAGTTTATTAGCAAGTGATGAATAGTTGTCATTCAAATAAACACGGGTTTGTAAATTTCCACCAACGACATTCATTTGTAAATTTCCACCAACGACGATTCATGTCGTGGACGGCTCAATCTCCCGATCTCAACCCGATTGAGAACATGTGGATGATTGTAAAACGGAATATCGGCAATAAAGTATTCCAAAATGGTGATGAACTTTTCGTCGAGTTGGAGAATCAGTGGAATGAAATTTCTGACGATTATATTAAAAAGCTCATTGCCTCAATGCCTAAGAGGTGTTCAGAAGTTATAAAAAATAATGGCTACGCTACAAAATACTGAGCGTTATAACCATTGTTTGCATTTCCTGTTAATTACTTTAAGAGTTGCAAATGTTTTGAAGACTGCACTATCGACTTATTTTCTTAAAATTACTTTTTTTTATTTTTGAGAAGTTATGAATAATTTTTTGTATTTGTAAAATAATATGCTAAAACTGAATTTAATAAAAAAAACAAAAACTGATACCACAAATCTTTTTGATCGAAAAAATTTATAATTACCTAAACCATGATTTCAGTTGCAAATGTTTTGAACACCACTGTATGGTTAGTACATAAAGCTTGTAATATAAATATTTAGCATAAACGAAATAATAAAATAAGCAAAAAAATATATAGTGTTTTCATTTTGAGTTTTTTTTTTCCACTATCCAGTTAATTGATTTATGAATGTCAATAGTTCATTTTAGTTAAAGTGGGCATACAATGTAAATTGGTTAAAAGTGTATTTGTTAAACAACGATATACTACAAAATATTTTCAAATCATTAGAAAACTACATTAATTATAAACAAAATCAATGCAATCGCTAAATCTATCTAAAGGTAAAGAAAATCGATACTACTCATGGAAAAATAACTAATAAAATTATTAGGAAACATTTTTACGGACTAACCGAGAAGTACGGAATCATGTATACGGATTTTAAGGCACGTTAACGGTCTGCAAACACTTATCCGTCTAAACTTGTACATTAACGGACCGTATTTTCGAAAACAATACGTTTTTATTCCGTTTTAGTGTATCCGTTTCCGGTCCGTTGAATACGGACTACACAAATTTTGTCAAAATGAAATAACATAATAGCCGGATTCATGTAATGCCGTGTATAGGATAAACATCGTATTTTTATAAAATTATTCGCACATGTCCTGTGTTTCATTTCATTTCATTTATTAATTCAAAAACCAAGCCCATAGGGCCAAATATGGTTCGTATTCTACAATAATTTTTTACAAAAAATAAAAAATAAATTTATAATTTAAAGAAATGCCTAAAATAAATAAAATTATAACTAAGTTTAACGGTCTAAAATGTAGCAATAAGATTATTAAAATAAGTAGACGAATAAAAATAAAACAAAATATATAAAAAAAAATATGAAAAATGATCGTAAATTATCAAAATTATAGTGAGTGATTAAAAAACTGCCTTAGTTTTCGTTTAAACGTAGCACTTGCAAAAAAAAAGCTTTTAAGAAATCTAGGTAATGAATTCCAGACTCTAGTTATCCTCACATTAAAGGATCTCTCGAAAATAGAAGAGTTTATACGTTGAAAAACTATCTGAGGGTTTCTACTCGATCTTGTAAATCTAAAGTTGTCAACAATGTAACCAGGACAGTTCGCTCTAATTAGCTTGTAAAACAATAACAAGATTCTCAGTTTTATAAAATTCTCAAAAGAAAAACCAAGAAAATCCAACACAAACGGAGAGACATGTTCTTTTATCCTCAATCTGTAAACATATCTCACTATACGGTTAACTGTAAGATGAAGACGTCTAAGAATATTACTGCTAGTACCCGTAAATACCTCCAAAGCAAAAATTAACTGGGGCATAAGAAGAGCACTATCTACACGTTTCCTTACATGTAGAGGCAAACAAAGATCAAGAGACCATAATCGTCTCAACGTAGCATTCACTCGAGCACACACGTAATCAACGTGTTTCGAAAAACGTAACTTATCATCTACAAGAACACCCAAACACTTCATTTCCGAAACAATGTTGATACTAACACCTCTCAATGATACACCTAAATCACGGGAATCAAAACCGAAGCACATAGCCTTCGTTTTGCTAGGATTTATGTCTAACCCATTTTCCTTACTCTTTGAATACGAATGAATTTGAAAAACACATGAAATTGAAATTTGGCGCTTTTTATACACATAAATGTATAAAATTCGAAATTATTGCCATGCCCAGTGTTTTCTTACGTTTTGAACACGAATGAATTTAAAAAACACATGAAATTTAAACTTTATGCTTTCTAATCCCCATAATTGCATAAAATTCGAAATAATATTAGAAAAACGTCGAAAAATCATCGAAAACCTGTGTTTTCTGTCAAAATACTAAATTTAAACTCATAAAGGAGTCTTGAGATTTTTAAAAAATGTTTTAAGTAAAAAAGTGCTTTCGTTTTACTTTCTATAAGTATGTAAATCGAAAATAAAAATGGGTATGTGAAAGTCAAAGTATCAAAAAGCCGTATTGATTTCATTTTCATGCGAATGGTAAAGATAGGACAGAGGTGAATATTTGAAAAATGTCGAAAAATTATCGAAAATATATATTTTTCTGTCAAAATGCTAAATTTTAACTTATGAATTTTAAAAAATTCTGTAAGGATAAAATTGCTTTCTACAGAAAAGTAAATCGAAAATAAAAATGGGTATTTGAAAGTCAAAGCACCAAAAAGTCGTATTGATTTTACTTCATTTGAATGTGAAACATAGGACAGAGGTGATAGTCATAAATATTTTGTCAACCCTGGAAAGTTTATAATACAATTGGTTTTGTATTTTTATTTGAATTTTTCAAACCATAGATTTTCAAATATTTAAAAAAATTAGAAAAAAAATAGTTGAAGGGCTTATTGTAAAAACTTGATACCCACATTTTATTTTTAGTCTGTTTTCTCCTTTTAAAGGTTAAAAAACTGCAACCAATATGACTTTTTCAGGACCCTTTATAATCTTAGTACTTGCAATAAGTGTTTAAGCAAAACTTCTATAAAATTTAATCAATCGATGTCTAGAAAACCGCAAAAAAATCCATAAAACAGTAAATGTGGCTTATCATGGGTTTTACAATAAGCTCTTCAATTGTTTTGGTTGCTTATATTAAAATATTCTATTTTATAAACGTGGAATTTGAGAAGAAATGAACTAGTTATACTAAAATTGAGCCAACAGTTGCTATTTTCCGTACCTGCAAATACGCTTTTTGTACTTTTACACCAAATACCAAGCGTATTACAAAACGCTCTAATGACCATATTTTGGATATTGCAATGTTTTTGTTCTCAGTAACGTCGCAAATAACAGTAATTGGTTAACATTTTTTTGTCTCTTTAAGTATTCGTTAAATTTTAACGTAACTTTCATTAATTGGAATCATAAATTTTATTTTCGTATTAAAAAATATTTTTTTTATAAAGTTTAATAAATTTAACCTGTATTATGAAAAAAATGTGAACCGCTTTTAGGTTTACATTTTTTTTTTTTTGAAAATTTATCCAATAATATCAATGATTCGGTAATACCAAAACCGAAATAAATAATAAATCTTTACTAACCCATCGATTCAGATGAAAATCCTAGTTAGGGTTTTGAAAAATTTGAGAAAATTTTCAAAAATTATCTTCACCCCCTCATCAGCCAGCCACCTCCCCAAAAGCTTGGGCTATATCCGCCACTGGACTGGATCGCGCGATTTGGGCACTGTGGTGTAATGGTTAGCGCGTTGACTGTTACACAGATGGTCCCCGGGTTCAATTCCCGGTGACGTAACATCAATTTAGAAAATAAAATGTATGAGTTTTCTTTCCCTCATATGTATCGCAGCGTCCAGCTTCTGTTCCCATATCACTTAACCCCACCAAAGTGAAATAATGAATCAGGGATATGAACCAAAAAAAAAGTTTCAATAAGTTCGCTAACTCTCCAACAGGTGGCGAACAACAAAACAACTGTTCTAAGACTTATCATCTCTCGCAATTACAGTGTTGCCATGTTTGAGGCCCTTCATCTTTACCCACCTTTCATCTATCCACTATCATCATCCGAAGAAAGCAACACATTAATTAATATGAAGAATTCCTGAGTGTTGCTTCTCTTTAAAAAAAAAAACACTGTTGCACAAAAATACTTTTCTCGGCTAAGCCGAGCGCTTTGGACATGCTGGAATAGAAAAACCCCAAGCCCGGCCGAAGCCCTGTTATGCAGAAAACCTTTGCTCAGCAAAGACACGTAACATTTTATTTATGACTTTTACGCAGAAAAACTTTCTTTAGCGAAGCCTGCTACGCAGAAACACTTCTCAACAAAGTACTTGTTTACAGATGATTTTACACGAATTCCCTTACAGAAATCAAAAATGACTACAGTTGGGCTGCAGTCACTTTTGCCAGGTTTGACGATTATCGTCATTTTGACGATTTTTAGTACCTAAATTACTAAAGGACGATTGACGATTTTTGCTCCAAAATGACGATTTTTTGACAAACGTTTAATATGTCAGCAAAACATGTTTATTTGCTATTATAAAAAATCATCTATCTATCTATTTTTGGATTTTTATACAGTAGAATCTCACAAATTAGAACTCTCACAAATTAGAACCGTCCAGAAAGTAGAACCTGCCATTCCAATGTATTGTACGCTCTGAATTTCTGGCTGTGGTTCTAATTTCTGGAAGTTTTTTTTATTTGTTTTGTATTTTCACTACAAATTATTTTTTTTGCAATGTGTTGTACGCTCCAATGTATTGTACGCTCTGAAATTAGAAGTAAAAATAAAACGGGGAATCCCCGAGTTATTTGTGGTGAGTACAACTCGGTCCTATGCATGTGAAATTTGATATGCCTGTACAAAATTAAATACCTAATAATAAAAAAAATTTAAAAGTTTTTCAATGAATTTAATATGTTAAATAATGAAATATTATTAAATAAAAATGTTTGTGTTCAAATAAAGCTTACATAACTAGTTTTATTATAATTTTCTGTAAAAAAAAATGTCCAGAAATTAGAACTTTTCAGAAATTAGAACTGCCCGATGTACAAAGTGGTTCTAATTTCTGAGATTCTACTGTATTTCGTTAAAATTAAAAAACTATTTTTATTTAAAGTTTAGCAAACAAGTTATTTTGTGAATTCATGTTAGGTTATTTTATTTATTTTCTGTCCTTAATAACGGTTAAAAACCACTGCAAATGCAGCTAAAAACAAATGAAATTTCACCTGAAAAAAGAAAGACTTACATTTTAGTAAATTCAAACTAACATAGTCATTTGTTTTACTGTTCAAAAAATTAACTACAATTGTATTATTAATGAGTGTTCAGTCAGTACAGTAAATATAAACAAACATTAAATTGTTTTATTTTTTAAATAAAAAAAAAAAATACTATACAAAATGAATGTAAAATCATAATACTGTAATTTAATGTGGTTGTTTTTTAAATGAACTACAATTGTAGTCAAAATTAAATTTCTTCTACAAATGACTGTTTTCACTTTAAAAAAAGATACTGTATTACAACTGTAACAACGACAAATATTTACAGCAGAAGTTCCCTGAGTATGTGCTTACTTCTTTCATGGTTGGCAAACACTACCTTTTCATTACAATGGCAGTTGCCTGCCACGGCCACATCAATGCCGTTATGAACGTATTAAAGCTACCATTCCAATAGTGGCATGTGTCTTTACAGGGTTTTATTTCAAAATTCTACCTATTAAATTTGTTACATCAACAAAATAACGTTTATAAATCGTCGTTTCGGTATTTTAGCGTTATTTTGACTTTAACTAGTTCAAGATATTTCAAAATCAAACAGGTTAAATAGATAACTAAACCCGTTGACATAAGAAGAGAAACATGTGTAATGGAATCGCTTTTTTTAAATTCCACTCCGCTATTAGTGTTACTGTGATAGTAATCGTTATTATGAAAAGTTATTGAATGCCAACCCTGTTTTTTTTAATATTTATTTTTATAAAGTTTAAGTAGTGTAAGATTGAGATAAAAATCAAATATTTTTCAAATAAAAAAAAAAAACATCCAAGTTTTTGCGAACCAACATCGAGTTTGAATATTCGGATTTAAAAATTCAAAAATAAATCCGGTGCTAAAAAACAGGCCTAAATAATAATATAAATAAGTGATCAAAAGTGAAACTTCAGATATCACAATTTATATTTGAAATGGAAAAACATGCAGTAATAAACAATATTTAATTAATAATAAATAATAATATAAATAATAAATAAAATAAAACTAATTTTTTGCAATATTAAAAACCAACCAAAAATGAAAATATGAAATAATCAAAAATATCACAATTTATTGTATTAAACTATGTCATCACATGTAATGCAATTTGAAACTTTAATTCGTTAATGGAAGTCCAATATTGGAAGTCCAATAATTAAAGAAAATA
>CM037854.1:10456607-10548304 GCA_021234595.1 Delia radicum | reverse complement strand
AAGAAAATCTGAGCGTAAATTAAAATTCAGAAATGTAATGTTTAACAAAAAAAAAACACAAAATAGTTTTGCGTACAAAATTTTTAATTGCACTCAATAGACAAAGTCGTCTACTAATAGAAACATCTTGAAATTTCAGGAAAACCCATTTATAGCCTGAGCTTCTAACGACCTGAAAAATTTAAGGTCTTTAACTCACGTCGCACAGTGGGAAATATTCTGAGTTACTGATAATAAATGGTTTTTGTAAATTATTGATTTATGGTATACAGTGTATATTTCACAAGGATGGTAACCGATTCGATACGGCTATCGGTAAGGGTAAAGCTATTTTCGTTTATTTCGGTACAGAGTATTTTGGAGGTAACGTTTATTTCAGTTATTTCGGTAACGTTTTTTTTTTTGCGTTATTCCCGTATCGGTATTTTTGTGATAACACTTATTTTAGTTTATTTTCGGTAACGTATTTTATGGATACGGTTATTCAGTTATTTCGGTAAACAAATATATTGGTTTAAGTACTGGGTTGAAAAACGAAACATTTCCGGTTAAAAAAAATGCTGGGAATTCGCACTTCTCTAAATGAAACCGAAATTATTTCACAATTGCAGTTGTGTTCATGGCAAATATTGATTAGATAAGGTATAGTACAGAAACAAACAGAAATCTTTGTCGGAAATACAATAAGAAATGATGGATTAATGTGAAATATTCAATTCATTTCAAACAAAATAATGACCTTTCAAAGTTTACAAATATTAAACTATTATATTAAAGACTTGGCAGTTAAAATGAAAATTGAAACCAAAAACACAAACAACTTTTTTTTTTGGCAACTAAATATGCAAAATGGTATTTATTACCATATAAATAATGACCCTGTTAAAATGTTAAAATAAAAAAATTATCAAACAATATATTTACAAAAAGTATTCAAAGAAACACTATCAAGGCTTTTAAATAAAAATATATAAAAAATAAATTCTGTAGAGTACCTTGAACTCTGTCTTGTACCTTGATACTTTTAATAAAGGCTGTTTTTTTATAGAGATATAGAACTTTGAAATGGAATAAAACAAAAATGAATTTTTTAAATTAACATGAAATTTCGTTTATTCGAAAGATAATCTTCTCGCATTATAATTTAAATATGACTTCTGGCATATGACTGCCACGGCTGGCTCGGACGTAGTCTAATCTCGAATTTTCGATGACTTTTTCCAACATTTGATTTTTCAAACATTTGACTTTTTCAACACTTTAATTTTTCCAACATTGGCAATAACGCGTCGAATGTTGTCCTCCAAGTGGTCAATCGGTTCGGGTCTTAGCGACTTCACATATCTCCACAGAAAATAGTCCAGCGGCGTTAAATCCCACTATCTTCGAGGCCAATTCACGGGTCCGAAACGTTAAACTATGCGGTTACCAAAGGTTTAATTCAATAAATCAATTGTGGCACGAGCTGTGCGACATTTTACGACGTCTTGTTGAAACTACAGCTTCTGCCACATCATGGTTGTTCAATTGATGAACGAAAAAGTCAGTAATCATGGCTCTATAGCGGTCACCATTAACTGTAACGTTCTGACCAGCATCGTTTTTAAAGAACTACGGACCAATGATTACACCAGTTCATAAACCACACCAGTCAGTTTTTCTGGATGTTGTAACGGTGTCTCAACATACACTTTAGGATTATCATCACTCCAAATACGGCAGGTTTGTTTATTGACTTATTTATTTAACCAAAATTCGCAAAATTCGCGTATTTCGAACTGAATCATGATTTTCAAAATAAATTTGCACAATTTTGAAGCGTTGTTCATGTTGAAAAATGCCAAACCAAACTAAACATAAATCGCTTGACAGCTAACAAAATGGCCGCCAGTTAAAAGGGTGTTGCAAACTTAAAGTTCTATACCTGTATAAAAACACCCTTTATATCATTTAATATGATAGATAATATAAATGCACATATAATAATTATTGCATCAACTATTTAGAAATTGCTCAATTTTTTAAAATTATGAAGTTTCTTTAAAGTTTCGCCCAACCAAAAAACACCATCAAAAATACTTTTTAAATTTTTTCAAAATTTTCCTTAAACAAAGTTTTGAAATACTTATTATGGTTAAGCGTTTTATTTTAGTGTCCTTAGTTCATTTCTTTATATTTAGCTTTTAACGGTACACAGAAATAATTCCTTGGAAGAGTTTTAATGAGACTTTTTCACTAAACTAGTGAAGTTTCTTTACAATGTGAATGAAAAATTTCTTAAACAAAAAAGAAAGACTTGCGAGTTTTGTTCTTAATATTATTGTTGATCGAAGACTAGACTGTACAATAGTTTGTTAAAACTAATTTATTAAATAAGCAAGAGTTTACATTAATTTATCGTTAAGAATTTTTCAAAGCAAGAAACAATAATTATTGATCTAAAATAAAAAGTTCCAATGGACGAATTCAATGATCTAATGCAATCCAGACACAATTCAATGATCTAATGCAAAAATTTATTAATATCATGCTGATAATTCTCTCAGTGTAGTGTTATTTTCATAAAAGATTATTTTTAGACGTTTAATCGTGAGCATACTCGTATATGAAAGATAAGGAGGATGTTGAACCAAGAAAAAAGGCAAGTCATACATTTTACTTGGAAAGTTGCATTGAGGCATCGGATTATTCGAACTGATTACACTGAGCAACAAGAAATTGTATCCTTAAAGAAACCATCGGAAAATGAAAGTAGACTATCAGCAGACTAAAACCCCCAAAGGGTTTTAAAAACATTCCAGCCAGAAATTGCCAATGGTCAGAAAAATTATGCACTGGTAAAGCACTTTATTTTTAGTACCATTGGCAGAAATTCATTTTAAAGCATTGATTTTAAAAAATTTAATACCCTTTGTTAAAAAATAATAAAATTGTTCTTTTTTATGTTTGTGAAAAATCTTTTTTAGACCAACTTTTTTGCAGCGTTAGCAAGTTAATTCCAACAAACGTTATGCCCAGTGCTGGCAAACTAGCACAACCAACAGTTAGTCACCTGTTATCACTTGTTTACGTTTTAAGCTATCAAGTGTTATGTGTCTCGTTAGATCAGTGTGTAGAGCTCTCGGCTGGCAATCTGGCCGCCAGAGTTTGAGTACTTCCCGGAAGAACCAAAACATTTTTAAATTAATTTATTTTTTTTTAAATTTTATTTTGAAAATCTATTTTTAGATCACAACGCTTTTTTAGGCCAACGCTTTGCCGTTCGTATTTTCCTGGCTGGGCTACCTCAAGTTTAATAGTGTCCGACCGAACTCATTTTTTCGGCGGAAGCCGAAGCCGAACTTCGGCCATAATATCAATGTTCGGCCAAAGCCGAACTTTTTGTTTTAATAAAATAAAATATAATTTTTGTTTTTTTAGATCAATAAATTTAAACCAAAAAGTAATTAAACATAAACAAAAATAAAAATTCATAGGTATATTTAAAAAAAAAATCATATTTAGAAAATAGTTGTACTATTTTAAGTAAAAAAAGAATGAAATATTTGTACTATATTTTATAGTCAAAGAAAAATAGTTGATCGATTTTTAAGCTGATATAGAAAAAAAAACTTAAACTTTAAGCCGAATACTCGGTCGGACGCTAAGTTTAATATGTACAGACTTTTGAAGTTTGACTATTTTTTACAATTTTTTTCCATTATGGGTAAACAGTTTAAAGATTATATAATGCATAAACCCATATATGGTAATATTTATTTTTTTATTTATTAATAATCATATAATTACAAATTATAACCTATTACCATAACCGAGCACTAGCTATTATGGCTTACGGCGCGTTGTAGCGAAAACAAACCAGTCTCAGGTGGGAATCGAACCCGCGACCCCACACACTGATAAGCCAGCAAGCTACCAACTAGCCTATCGGGCGCACATATGGTAATATATGTTCATATACTATCCCATATTTGCCTGAGTAGTTTATTTCAATAAACTACATTAAAAAAAAAAATAGAAAATTTGGCCTAAAAAAGCCCAATTTCAAAATACCTTTTTTTGTGAATGTCTAACATTTTGCAAATTTCAATCTGGCAACCCTAATTGGAGTGCACTTTGAACCTTTTGTAATATTTTTCAAATAAAACAACAATAACTAAAGTTTTTACTGTCGATAGGTTTATCAATTTAATTAATCTTTGCCTAAATATATTTAAAGATAATCAAATTGTTTTGCCAAAACAAAATTCCGTTAGTTCTATTTAAAATTGTAATGAATTTTATTTACTATATCATACAAATTTAAATAAAACTTATTTTATTTCTGCAATTGTTTTCGTTTTTTGAATAAAAAAAGCATTTATTTTACCTTCACCAAATAACTGCATTCAAAACGAGTTTAAACCATTCAAAACGATTAAAACCATTTTGCTACATTATATAAAATATATACAGTTGTTTTTTCGATTTAACGAACTATATAATGTCAGCCCTGTTCGTTAAATTGAAAAATTCGTTAAACCGAGTACTATTTATAACAAAGTTTGTTTAATCAAAAACTATGCCTTTATTATTACAGTTGAACCTCGATTATCCGGGTTGCACGGGACCGGACTCAGCACGGATAATCGAAAACACGGTTAATAGAAGTTATTTATTTTTCCCGAATTTTAACTCTTTGTATGTATGTGAAAAGAACAACAAAACAAGCAAATAAATATGTGTGGTGCATGGATAATAAAGGTGAAGCACGGTTAATAGAGGAGACAAAGAATAGCACGGATAAGAGAGGTAAACACGGTTAATAGAGGTATAAATCAAACCCCCAGCATGCCGGTTAACAGATGTACCCGGTTAATAGAGGCCTGTATAATCGAGGTTCAACTGTATTTTAATTATAAACAGAGTAATAAATAAAATAAATGCAATTCATATGAATTTGTAGTGTTAAAAAAGAATAACTAAACAAAAAGTTCTTTTTTAATCTAACAAAAAAATAATAATTTTTCAAGCTTATTTTTTTGAGAACTACTACTAATACAATCTATTTTAAATGGCTTCAACGGAAAAAATTGTTAATTTTTGTTTGTACACATTTAATTTTTCTTTTAATAACAATCTTTTTCTGCTTCCCATGTTTTCTAATGTTTACACCACAAACGATCGTACAAGAATGCTTAAAACTCTAAAAGTAAACACAGAAAACGCAGCCAGAACATCGTTGGGGAATCCCTTTCTCTATATGTCTATTTCTTTTGCATATTGTTTTGCGGAAATCTTTGTATTTGCATCTCATTCTATACTTAAGACTCTAATTTTGTATTTGTTCGTTATATCGAGTACAAAATTACGGTACAAAGTTACAGTGTTCGTAATATAAGGTACTCAATTCAAAATTTATATGAGTTCGTTAAATCCCGAATTCGTTTAAACCGATGGTTCGTTAAATCGGAAAACTACTGTAGTAACATTTTCCTAAAACAATTTCTAATTAAAATTCTAAGGTGCTTTTATTTGAAGTACCTACTCGAATTCCTTTAATTTTAATCAAAGCTAAAAAATGACTAACTACTAATTATATATTTATCAATTTATTAAATTTAGTAGTGTCTATTTTGTTTTAATTTTTTTTTTAACATGATCATGATTTATTTAGTTTTATGTGTGAAATCCAATAGGTATGTTGGCAAAAAAAAATTGCAAGCGATAAGAGCATTTACGCTAGTTATTCAATCATTTCTTATCGCGTTTTTAAACGTAAAATAAAAAATAGTCATTCGCGATTACAGGAGATAACGAAAATATTTTTAATTTATTTATATTCTGTCAAATGGAACCGAATAATGGGAAACCCGGGAATTAAATTTTTTAGGGGCTTTTTATTGCTTTCACACTCAAACAAAGTTTGTCGGTAGAATCTACTGAAAATTACTGGTAAAACAAAGTTTTATGTTAGTACTATAAAAATAACTAAAAATGTAGTTATTTTTAATTGTTGAATATCATCGCTATATACATACGTGAAACTAGGGAGCATTTATAGGTAAACTGCGTTTTAGGTTTTTCCGACATCACGTCAAAATTTAGTATCTTAAAGTTTAAATTTTTCGAAAAATATTAACATACTTGTACTCATGTTATTACCCTAAATACTGGTATCAAATTAAAGGTGTCAATATTGTTTATAATTTTTCATGATAAATTATTCAAAAAAGTCCTTTAAAAAAATTTTTCCTTCAATATTCTTTGTGATTTGTGATAAATTTGTTAAAAATAAAATATTTCTAAAAGCTTAAATGTACTGAAAAATACACTAGTAGTCATTAGAATAAGGCCAGTGGTTTATAAATATATTTTTGATTTATTCACCTTTGTAGTGGTTTGTGATTTAACTTTTTTGTGTGTTTTATTTAAGAGAACACTCTCCTAAAAATAAATAATACAAAAAGTAAAAATTTAAAAATAACGGTTATATTTTATTTTGTATTTTGGTAAACAAGTTAAATTAAATGCTTTTTCAATTGCTTCATTAGAATAAGGCCACACAAGGAAATAACAAAAAATACAACAACAACATAATTTTTGCTTTAAATTTTAAGTTTATAAATCTTTTAATAACTAGTGCAACCTCCTTTGTTAGAAATTACTTCAAAGATTCTGTTTGGAAGGGAATCGTACAATGACTTAAGGTAGTCCAATGAAATTTCGGACCATGCTTCTATAATAGCTTCAATTAAAGAATTTTTGTTCTCAAATTGTCTTCCGTTTTCGTAGACTTTTCGTGTCATCCAGCCCCACACATTTTCGACAATGTTTAGGTCTGGTGGATAAGGTGGCCATTGCATAAGCCCAACATTTTGACTCTGAATCCAGTTTTTTACAACTCTAGCTGTGTGTATAGGTGCGTTGTCATGTTGGTAAGTCCAACATATGGGTCCAAACAGTTCACTAAAATGTGGAAATGCTGATTCCAGAATGCGTTTATAGGATTCAGCAGTCATTTTAGCACTTTCAAAAACGATTTCGGATGTTCCATAGTAGGATACAGCGCCCCACACCATGACTCCACCTTCCCGGGAATGGTGTCTATTCAAAAATCTTGGGTCTTTTCTCAAATCATGAAAATAGTAATTGTAGCCATCAGGACCATCAAAATTAATTTTTTTTTCATCGGAAAATACGACGGTTCTCCATTCATTAGTCCATGTTATCTTGTCGCGACCAAATTCTAACCTCTTTTCTTTTCGTAGTTTGTTTAATGGTGTTTTTTTTTTGGAGTTTCTTTCTCTGAAGTTGAGGACAAGATTTGATAACACGTCTAACTGTGGATATACTTGCATTAACTCCTGTTTGAGATCGAATTTTGCTTACTGAGGATGCTGAATTGATTCTTTTCTTATAATCATGCGTCTCTCCCGCTGTGTTGTGGCTCGATAAGTTCGCCCTTTCATATTTTTTCCATAGTTGACCTTATTCTGAAGAAAATTATTCACAACGGTTTTGCTCCTACCAATTTTTGTTGCTATTGCACGGCTGGAATAGCCTTCATCTTTATAAGCTTCAATTTTAACCCTTTCTAATATGGACAGTGATGTTTTTTCTACCCATTGTAGTTTACAAATAATGAAAATAGCTCAATTGAACAATTTTCTCGATATTTTCCGTGTTTTTTTAAGACCTGTTTACTCCACGCATGAAAACCCGTAACTGGCCTTATTCTAATGAAGGCATTTTAAAAGGGCATTTTTTAGCATTCATTTTAAAAATATCAAATAAAATATAACGGTTCTTCTCAATAAACAAATTTATTTTTGTTGCATTGTTGGAAGTATTCTTTAAATTATTACAACAATAACTTCGTTAAAATGAATAAAGAGAACTGGAAATTAAGAGAAATTTAGTCCCAGAAGGTTGGCCTTATTCTAATGAATAGCAGTGTATATCTAAATTTTATCAATCTGATTTTTCTTGTTTAGTTTTCTTAAAGAAACATTAAGCGAATATTTTCCACATGGAATTTGGACCTAACTCTACAAAAAAATTTATTCTTGATGTTATTTCTAATTAGTGGGTAAATAATTTCAGCAAAATTTTTGTTAACTTTTAGCAAGAATTTTTTAATTGCGCTGTACATACTTTAGGGACACGCCCAAAATTGTCGCCGAAATATGCGGTGTATGTAAAAAATTGTCCTCATCTAATACGCTAGATGTATGAAAAGGCGCGAAAACTTTGGGGACAGTCCCCAAAGTAAGCAAGTGTCCCTAAACTATGCGGGGGGAACGAATAAATGTCTCTAAACTATGCGCTGTGCATACATATATATATATATATATATATATATATATATATATATATATATATATATATATAATCCTTTAAATTCCTAGGAGGAACATAGGGCCACAACAAATTTTTTCCTTTCCGCTCTGTCTTCGGCTATGTGTTTGATTTGGTTCCAGGAATACCCTGCATCTTGAATTTCCCTTAGCGTATTTCGTCTCCAGGTGTTGCTCGGACGACCAATTCTTCTACTACCCTGGGGGTTGAACTCAAGCACCTTCCTTGTGATGTCATTTTGTGGTTTACGGAAAGTGTGACCGAGCCATCTGTATTTTCGGATTTTTATGGTTTCAGCGATTTGTGGTTGTTAAGTTTTATACCACAGTTCTTCGTTGCTGATGATATTCGGCCAGAACACCTTCAGGATACGTCGAAGACATCTATTTACAAACGACTGCATTTTCTTAGATTCTTTTATTGGCAGGTTCCAGGTCTCGCATCCATATAACAAGGTTGATTTTACATTTGAATTAAAGATGTTTACTTTCGTTCTTATGGATATATTTGAGGATGACCAAACTTTGCCGAGCGAACCAAAAGTTTGTCCAGCTTTATTCAGTCGGTATTGGATGTCGGCAGAACTACCTCCAGATTTATCAATTATAGAGCCTAAGTAGAGATATTCCTTTACATCATCTAAATCTTGATCAAAAAGTTTAAATTGACGAGTGTTATCGGTGTTTAGACGTAGCGATTTTGTTTTAGATGAGTTTATTTTAAGACCAACTGTGTCAGCATATGAGCTAATTAGGTCAAGCTTCCGTTGCATTTCGCTGAAGTTATGGGAAATAAGACAAATGTCATCTGCATAGTCTAAATCGTTTAGTTTGGCATTGATATCCAAGTTTACACCGCCCTCGTTCGGAATTGACTGTCTCATTACAAGATCAAGGACAACATTGAAAAGTAAGGGGGAAAGAACGCAGCCTTGTCTGACACCCACGCTCATGTCAATGCAATTACTCTTTAGGCCTTCGTGGAGAACTATGCATCGGGCGTCGCTGTAAAGAGCTTTTATTAAGCTGCTGATTTTAAAGTTTATACCTTTACACTTTAAGGCTTCCCAGATGGCAGATTGATTGATGGAGTCGAAAGCACGTTTGAAGTCCACAAAAACAAGATACAGAGGGACTCTTAATTCGGCAGATTGCTCTACTATAATACGTAGACTATTTATGTGATCCACGCACGATCTGTTTGGCCGGAAACCAGCTTGCTCGGGTCGCAAGTTTAATTCCAAAGCGTTAAAGATTCGACGATGTAGAATTTGAGCGATGATTTTATTTATAATATTAAGAAGAGTTATCCCTATCCAGTTTGAGCATTCCATCAAGTTTCCTTTTTTTTTGTAGCTTTATAATAAGCCCATCCTTAATATCATCTGGTAGGTTTTCAGTGTCCCAGAAACGTTGATGACGGGGTGAATTAGCGTTGCTGTCAGTGTGCTGTTAACTTTAAAAAGTTCTGGAGGAAGGTTGTCTAACCCACTTGATTTATTGACTTTCAATGCGTTTATAGCACCTGCGATTTCATCTGTATTAGGGGTATTTACGTCAATAGGGAGAAGAAAGTCATGATTTCTGCACCTGCATATGGATTGATTGTTGATGGCATCTTGGGTGAAAAGGTTTTTATAATAATTCTCCGACACATGAACTTGATCCTGTTTGGAGTATTTAATTACACCATTCGCGTCCTTTAAGGGTTTATTGTTCGAGTGATTTTTCCCAGCTATGAGTTTTGTTAGCTTGTAAATATCTCTTGAGCTGTTACATACTTATTCATATTTCTGTATATATGAAGACATATTTGAAATTGTTAAAAAACTGAAAGTTTAACATAATTATATCCACACAAATATAGTACCACACTTGGCTATATATAATCATATTTGTCTGTGTAAAATTTTATAATTTTCTATATATCTTTTTTACTCGGGTGGTTATTAATAACATATTTATATCTATTGATTTAATAATTTGTACTCAATACATCCTATTTAAAATTTAAAGTAAAAACTCCAGATATTACGTTATTATGCATTGGATTTACAATTATATTTTCTTAATTTTATTTGAAAACTACCCAGTCAAAAAAAGACAAACGCAGTCAAAAAAATTTGTCGGCAGAATCTACTGAAAACGACAGTTAAAACAATGTTAAATGCATTTAAAAGGGCTACAAAAATAACTAAAAATTTAGCCATTTTGAACTGTTAAAAAACAATTACACACAAAAAATCAATAAAATTTCAATTAAACAAAAATGTTTTAATTTTTGTATCAAAAATGCAAACATTTTTTATTCTGTCTATATTTTTCTATATTTTCTTATATTTAGCTAGAATATTGTTCTAATTCAAGTCCAAAATCAAATATGAGATTGTCATATTCGATTTTTTTTTTTGCTGGTTTTCAAAAACTTTGATCATTTTCATGATAGACAATACAATGGTTTCATTGGCATCACCCAAATCTTCAGTTGTCGGCAATAGAAAACGATAATTTGCTTAACTCAAACCGAGACGTTACATTTAACAGAAAAAATCAACTATGAGAATTTGTCTGCCTTAGACCTAGTTTTTTTTTCCAAAAATTTCACAAACTTTACAAAACTTTACAATAAAAACTCAGTACACGATTTATCCTCATCACTACACGTGACCAAAAATCATTACATGTACTGATCAAATCAGTACGAATAGTCAGACTACATATACAACCCTTTTTTCAATAAGAAAAAGGAATCAAAAAATTACATAAGATGTGTTTCCTTGTCTTTCGCTTTAGTCTATATACCTGAACGTATATTTGTTTTAAGTGCGTATTTTTTAAATTTTGAGTGCATATTTTTAAGATTTTTCATGCATATTATAGGCGTTTAAAACATACTTTTTAAGTTCATGAAGTTCCTGTCCCTGGTTATAAGAAATAACAAGAAATGTGTCAGTTAAAGTACCATACTCAAAAACGTTTTACAATTACTACATGACAGTTGTTTTTGTAGTAATCAGTAGTAGCTGTTTTTAACTGCAATTGCAGTTGTTTTCCTATGTAGTAATGCAATACAACTATTATGACAGTTATTTAAAAAAAACAACAGAAGAAAATTACTGCATTTTTGCTACAGTTATTTAAATCAGTTATTTTAGTATTTTAATAAACAACTACCAAAACAGAAATTCTGCAGTAAACAGTTAATTTTTGTGAGTTATTTCAATATCAAAGATTATTTTCAGTTTTTAAAAATTCTCGTTTAGTTTATATTTGTTATTATTATTAACAAATATAGAAAATTTCATTGTACCTGCAATGCATAAAAACATTGTTACTGGAGCACCTGTTTGCAATTTTGAATTTGTATTTTAAGTAGGATGTAGAAAATACAATTTTTTATTGGTATTGAAGAAAAAACAATATTTTTCAAATATCGAAAATATAACTCTTAAAAACAGTAGTTTTTTTGTTAACAATTTTTACAGTTATGAGTTGTTTTTACAAAATTGTTAGCTGTTTTTACTGAATTTGTTGTGGTTTTTCAAAAGTTAACAACAACTCCTTTTTAAGTTATTTTAACGGATATTACCTTTTTAGCAGACATCGCAGATTCAACTGTCAAACTTTTTTAAGTGCAGTTGTAAAAAGGAAGCTAAATGTACTTATGGTATATAATTGTATAGTATTTACACCTGCTTTTATTTCTAATAAAACAATTAAAACTTATTACACTACTCAACGGCCAAATAAAAACTGGCTTTGAAATACACCTTTTTTCATTGACCTAGTACGATGAATCCAAATCTGGAAAACATTTTCATTTGCTGTTTTTGAAATATCGCGGTTTTTATATTTACATCAATAACCCCATTATTTCGTATATTTTGCTTGATATTTTCGAAATTTAACTGCATAATCAGAAATTTTTATTAAGAATATAAATATACACAAAATTATATTCAATTTTAATACTCAAATTAAATATAATTTTGTCATTTATCTTGCAAGAAAATTGTCCTTTTTAGTTTTATGCTTATAAATTTTATGTATGCTAAAATTTGATAACTGTGCATAATCTGTATCAGCGGTTTCACATACTTTTGCTTCACGGACCCCTTGAGCCACTTTTACTTGTTCAAGGATCCCCAACATATTTTTCATACACTAAAAAAAATGCAAAAGTAACGACACAAACAAAAATTTAATTTTTTATTTTAAAAATAAAAAATATTCCACAAAATCACATACAGTAAAACTTGAGTAATAAGAACTCCGACTAGAAAAATTAATTCGTTATTATCAAAATTCTTATTTACTGGAGTAAAATTTCTTTAAATTTTTTTTCATTGTTCACTAAATTAAAAAAAATTTTATAAACCTTCTTAAATAGCGTGAAATTCTTTAATTTGATTTCATAAAAAGATATTTTTCGATACATTTGAGAAAGAAATTCTGTATGTTCTATTTAAATTTTATTTAAATTTAAAGAAATTTTAAGAAAATTTGCAAAAATTTAGAAATTTCTTATTAAAAAAAAATTTTTTTTTAAATAATTTTAATTATTAATAAAATTGAAACAATTATTGTGAATTTTTTTTTAAAGAATCATTTTATCGGAACTCTTCTCGGGCCCCCTGGAATAATTTCGCGGACCCCAATGAACAATTTTATGCATTACAATTGCAAATCCATTGAAAATGTCCTGAACTATTTAGAAAATAACTTTAAATTTTAACTGAATTTGCACGTGTTTTAAATACCAAAGTAAAAAAAGTTTTCTTCATAAAAGAAAAAAAAAATAGTTTTTTATATTATTACTGAAGAATTTGCAATTTTTGCAGATTCTGTGTTCGTAATACATATTTTTTTATACATTTAGGTACGCTGAGTCTAAAATATCCCGGTTATTATATTTACGTTACATACTCCGTTTTTTTTATGAAACATTTTTTTTTTGAAAATACCCAGCCAGAAAAATACGAACGGCAAAGCATTGGCCCAGTGTTTTCAACGGTGGTATGAGTGTTGGCAGAGCGTTGGATTTCTGAAGATTTAAGTGCTTTGCCAACCCCAAAATGATAACACCGGGCAGGGCTTGGCCATTTCTTTTTTAAAACGTTGGCAAAGCACTGGTAATGAGTACTTCGCCAGTACCAAAATCATAATTTTAAAACGTTGGCAAAGCATTGGTAAAACAACTAATAAAGTAAATAATAAATTAATAAAAAAAAAACAGTGTACTTATTATAATTTTTTTTATAAAAATGTGGTTTTATTATTTATAATAATAAAATTATGTAAAAAAATAAACATACAAATTAAATTTCTGCAATCATAGGTTAGGTTAGGTTAGGAAGGGTTATGTGCCCAAGGGCACAACTCCACTCGGAGACCAATACGGTCCATTGTGAATCCCTTCAGAGAAAAAACGGTGAGAAAGAATAGAAATAGACAGAAAAAATAGCTTGAAAGATAAATATAAAGAAAGGTAGAAAATATATTTACTCCCCAGAAACCGGATCCTAACGTCCCCTTACCAGAAACAGCCGTCCTATCTCCCTGACAAATCTCAGCAAATCAACTGGATTGTATCCAGCGACACACCCGAGTTCGTCGTGAAATCTATCTCCAAGCCATTTCTGTCTGAGACCCTGTAACCTAGGACAGTGGCACATTATATGCTCCACCGTCTCCAGTTCCTCAACGTCCTCGCACAGCCTGCAAAAATCCGGTATGTCCCTGTCCCATCTGCTTGTGAAAGCCCTGACAGTACAATGACCGGTCAGGAACCCCGTAAGGGTCCTGAGACCTTCCCTGTCCAGTCCCAGAAGAACCTTGGTTGCCCCTGCGTTCAAAGCGGGCCATAACCCCTAGACACCCTGCAGTCCATTCTGTTCCTCCATGATTGGTTAACGGTTTCGCGGAATCCCTTCCGTATAACCTCAAAGTAGTAACATAAAGGGGGCGGAAAGTCCACCGGAGGTGTTCCACCGAAGTCTAAGGTCAATATCATATGATCCGATATTCCCTCGAGACTACTACTATGATTAAGCTGCAATCTTAATTAAAATAAAATTCAATTAAAAAAATCATTTGTATTCTGACTGTGAACTTGTAATTTTTCATAGAGAAAATTGAAATTTATAAAAAAAAAAGATTTTCTTTAAAAATTGGGTAAATTCAAATTTTTAAATTAAAAATTGTGAAATTTCCAAAAAAAAAATTTATTTTATATATATGAAATTAGAAAATTTATAACTCAAATTGATTATCCGTTTGAAATTAAAATTTTTAATTAAATTAAGAATATTATATATGAAAACGAGATTTATTTTTGAACTACTTTATAATTCACTTAAGTAAAGACTTGTATTATTTCCTATTGAATGATTTTGGTAATTTAAACAGAAACAACAATAGGTTTTAGCTAAGTTAATTACAAATAACTGAATATTTTTTTTTTTTTATCAAATTATTTATCTGATAAGTTAGAACCAAGTACGACTTTTTTACTACAATTTTACTAAAGAAAGAAATTTGAAAATAAATGTCTTAAGTAAAATTTTAGTACAAAAACTATACTTTGTGCTGAGGAGACCCTAATTTTCTTAACTTCAAATAAATTGCAATTTAGTTTTGAATTTTTCCAATCTTGTAATTTTAAATTTTATAAAGGTATAGATTAAATTAAATACGCTAAATTAGCAATTTTTCTACAAGAATCCTTTGAGCAAAAATGGTGCCGACTTTACTGAATTTTTTTTAGTGTATGAATTTGATTTGAATACCATATGCTTATGGTTAGTTGATTTTTATTGAACTTATTTAAAAACAAGTACATGCATTAAATTTCATTTTTATAAACGGTTGTAAATTTAGTAAATCGAGCACTGGCAAAGTACTTTTGACCAGCGTTGGGAAAGCGTTGTGAACAAGCGCTGCGCCACTGTTTTTATTATGTTAACGGTTGTAAATTTTGTAAATAAGTACTGTCAATGCACTTTTTGACAATGTTGGGAAATTGTTCTAAGCCAGTGCTGTGCCAGTGCTTTTTTTTTCTTTTTTTTTTTATTAAATCTTCATTTACATAACCGAGCCCTTAGGGCCTTATATGGCTAATTAAAGCTACTAAACAATGAAACTTCTACTAAAACTATTTTTAAGGTAGTAAATTTTGTAAATCAAGTACTGGCACAGCCCTTTGAACAAACGTTGGTAGAGCGTTCTAAGCTAGGGCTGTGCCAGTGCTTTTATTATTTTTACTGTTGTAGATTTTGTTAATTAAGTACTGGCAAAGCACTTTTTACTAACACAGCGTTGTAAATTAGTGCTTTGCCAGGACTTTATTTGTTGGACCATTGGCAAACAGTGCTCTGCCAGTGCTTGATTTTTCAGACCATTGGCAATTTCTGGCTGGGTAGTTCAGTATATTTTCATGTGAATTGCAATTTGAATATAAAAATTAGTTTAGTGGTATATTTAGTTTACTTTTTAGTGATAAAATTTATTTTTGTTTAGCATACATAAAAGTTACTAAACATGCAAAATTTTCAATTCCTTGCAATACCGGTGAAATATCTTGGAAACAAACATCGATATGATTATACTCAAATGAAAGATAATTTTATGTAGATTCATATTCTTAGAAATATAAAAAATATGCTTTTGCAGTTAAATTTTGAAAAATCAAGCAAAATATACGAAAAAATGGGGTTAATGATGTAAATACAAAATCAGAAATTTTTTTTTAATTTGCTTTTCTAAATTATCAAAAATATATATATTTCAAAGACTGGTTCTGCAAAAAGTTGAAAATTGTTGAGAAGTGTTATTTTTTAACCAATAAAATTATCGCTTTAATATTAAAATCTCACTTTTAATTTTCCCAATTGCGTGTTGTCAGTTTAATAGTTTCTGTTCACCCTTCTAAAATATTGACAGTAATTTTGCTAGTTTTATAAAATTTAGTTTAATATTTTATTTATAAATAAACAAATTTTGTTGTATGAAACAATAATAGCTCTTCATGAAATTGTTTTATCGTAAAATGACTCAGAAATATTTGTTAAAAACCCCATTTAAAAACCTTTGGAGTGGCGTGTTTTTTAAAGTGTTACGTATGTTTTGATATTATTTTTTTTTTTTTTTGGCGGAAAATTATTTTAACGATAATATCAATATTTACCACCACAGAAAGAGTGTTTGATTAATTACATTACATATATCTATATAATTTAGGACATATCGTTTAAAATTATTTCTAAATGGTTCACTCAAAAAGTTTTTCTGTCGAATCTACTGGAAATGACAGTTATAACAAGAGAAGACAAAAAATGTCAAAATTCATGGTGTTTTTTTTTCAAAAAAAAAAAAAAAAAATATTGAAAAAAGGCAAAAAATAGTAAAACCAGAAAAAAAGGCAAAACTAGAAAAAGGTAAAAAAAGTTAAGTCTTTTTTAAAAAAAAGCAAATAAATTTTCAGAAAAATAGCATTTCAAACGAAGAAAATTTTAAAAAGCAATTTTAAAACAAAGAAAAAGCTGCTTTTAAGCTAACTAAGCAACATAAAATTTGGACTAAATTAACCCTTAGATGCTCTTGGTGTCAAAAAGACCCATAGTTGAAAAAACTTTAAAAATATGTTGTGTTATGTTAACATTTTAAAAGTTTTTCAACTATGGGTCTTTTTGACACCAATATAATCTAAGGGTTAATTTAGTGCAAATTATATGTTTAATGATTAAAGTACTGGTCTAAGCCAGGTTTGTAAAAAAAAAAGAATTTAAATACTTTTTGTTCAAATATATATAAATTCTCGCAGTAACTTCTTTGATCTTAATGCTGCTCGGCAAGGGTTAACGTTTTTTAATATGTCCAAAACTTTTGGCACAGAATCTTCAAATATTGTGTTATTATATTTTACATCACGTTTATTAAAATTTAAAAGTAGTAAAAAAATCTTCAACGTTTTTTGTAAATTCAAATATATAAGTGTGGGGTCTCTTGGGGCCTCTGGTCCACATGGGTTAATGATGTCCAAATTTTTTTTATTTTCAACCTTAAGTCATGATGATAAACAAAAACAAGAAACGGTACAAAAGTAGCTAATTTTCGATTTTAAATATTTTATGACAACAAATAAGGCAAAAACTACCAAAAAACACAATTTCCTCTAAATTTGCATAAATCGTTGCCCTACCCAAGTGTGCGAGGGGATATTTTTAAAAATTTTTATTTTCGATCTCTCACATGTTTTAAACAAGTCACTGGAGTCCAAATCTCAATTTTTGCGATTTTGTTAAATAAATTTTTTTAAAATTTGAAATTGGAGATTTGAAAAACACCCTAAAATTTTTGTCCGTTTTTGACATCACATTAGGACAGGTTAACGCCATCCAAAAAAAAAAAAACTTCTTCTACATCTCACAAATTTGAGTCTTTTAAGTAAAAAAAAAATATATTTCAGTAATGAATTTAAAAATTTTTTAAAATGTGTGCTCGAATTTTTCGGTCAAGTAATAATTGCCACCTTAGTGATCTGGGGCATTATTTATTACTGGGCTAGTTTTTAACCGATTTTGTGTTTTTATACCTTTTGAAAACATAATTATATCTTCATTTCGATTAATTTACCTTCTTGAGTAAAAACTTTTACTACATTTAAAAAATTTTACAAAAACTAAAAAAGTGACTTTTTCGCCTTGTATTCCGTTTTCTAAACTTTAGGGCTGAATGGGGTCGGAAAGGCATAGTCCGATTGAGCTAAAACTTTCACAATAGCATTTTTACACTAAATGACACAATCCTAGACCTGAGCACCTATAAAAATCGAAGATCGATTTTATAAAACCACTCTAATACTGTAACGTGTCCCCAACGGCACTGCTGTGGTGATGCCAGCTAGCTCGCGTTGGCATATATTCCAGGTCGGATTCCAACCCACCACTTCAGCACAGGGACAAGCACACTAAAAAAAAAACTAATAAAAATCAACAACATTTTAGACTTCGATTTCGATTTGAATTTCTTAATCCTATCATATAAAAATTTATAATATATAGAATGTTTTTAAATCAAGAAACGATACAAAAGTAGCTAATTTTCGATTTTAAATATTTTATGACAATAAATAAGGCAAAAACTACCAAAAAACACAATTTCCTCGAAATTTGCATAAATTAAATCGTTGCCCTACCCAAGTGTGCGAGAGGATATTTTTAAAATTTTTTATTTTCGATCTCTCACATGTTTTAAACAAGTCACTGGAGTCCAAATCTCAATTTTTGCGATTTTGTTGAAGAAATTTTTTTAAAATTTGAAATTGGAGATTTGAAAAACACCCTAAAAATTTTGTCCGTTTTTGACATCACATTAGGGCAGGTTAACACCATCAAAAAAAAAACTTCTTCTACATCTCACAAATTTGAGTCTTTTAAGTAAAAAAATATATTTCAGTAATCAATTTAAAAAATTTTATAATGTGTGCTCGAATTTATCGGTCAAGTAATAATTGCCACCTTAGTGGTCTGGGGCATTATTTATTACTGGGCTAGTTTTTAAACCGATTTGTGTTTTTATACCTTTTTGAAAACATAATTATATCTTCATTTCGATTAATTTACCTTCTTGAGTAAAAACTTTTACGACATTTAAAAAATTTTACAAAAACTAAAAAAAAGTGACTTTTTCCGCCTTGAAACTTTAGGGCTGAATGGGGTTTGGAAGGCATAGTCCGATTAAGCTAAAACTTTCACAATAGCATTTTTACACTAAATGACACATTCCTAGACCTGAGCACCTATAAAAATCGAAGATCGATTTTATAAAACCACTCTAATGTATACATTTAAGACTTCGATTTCGATTTCGATTTGAATTTCTAAATCCTATCCTATAAAAATTTATAATATGTAGAATGTTTTTAAATCATTTTATTTTTTTATAAAAATTCTATTGAAAAAAAATTATATTGAAAAGCGGGATAGTCCCGCCAAAGAGGGATGGTTAGTCAGGTTAGGTACTACCGATTCAGAATTAAGCATATCAAATGCGACTGATATTTCTTTAGATTAAAGTGATATATCTCATATGAACCAAAACACCTTTCGTGTCTTGTATGCAAATAGTAAAATAAGTGTTGGTGAAGCAGTATTAAAAATTTTAGATATACTAAAACATAAATTACGAAAAACTGAGCAAAGAGCCTAATTAAACCTTATAGATTCAATATTATAATATTAAAGTCGTAAAAAATTGTTTATCTTATTAACTCATTCTCTACTATTGCCTGTATAAATTATGGAAACTTGAAAATCTATTTTCTTTTAAATATTTTTGTCAAGAATTCGTACAGCAGCGAGAAGGGGTAAAAAAATAAAAAAATTTCGTCCTCATATATGGTCATAACTACGAAAACAATAAAACATATTGCCCATATATGGATTCATATATGGATTTATATGGCGTATATGATGAAATATATGAACCAACATATGCAATATATTATCATATATGGAGTCATACATATCCATATATGAACTTTTCCTTTGCATGCATTTAAACATACATATATGATTCCATACATAACATATATGTCGATTAGGGTGGGGCGATTTGAACATCTTCGCGTTTCTGATTCTTGGGATTGTACTGATCAAAAAAGTCCACTAGACCATACGTCTACGGTGAATGTGGGATGGACATATCTCAGAAAGTAGGAGGAGCTCATCCAAGATCATGGTATCAATCTCTTCTTTGGAATATTCTCTAGCAGATTAATGCATGAAACATCATCCTAGCCCGCGTTTAACGGGTTAATATTTAATTTTGAAAAGTGGGCATTTTTAGCCGTATTTGGGTAAAGTAGCAATGCCCGGGATTGACATATCTCAGGAAGTACTAGGAGCTTATCCAAGATTATGGTATCAATCTCTTCTTTGGATTCTCTAGCAGATTAATGCATCAATCATATTTGTGGGTGGGGTTTAAGGGGTTAATTTTTAATTTCAAAATAGGGCTTTTTTGCCGTAAAGTCAAAATCTGGAAGCTCGATTTTCAGCGTAGACGTATGGTCTAGTGGACTTTTTTGCACAGTACATTCAAAAGAATCAGAAACGCGAACGCCCATTAAGATTTTTTTCCTTCCATACTAATCGCCCCACCCTAATGTCCATATATATATGCTCATACATGAAACAATATATTATCCTATATGAACTTTTTCACCTGGGAAGTAAGAAATTGCCGAATTATTTCCAAAAATTTTGTGATATATCCCCCTGTGGCATGTGTCCTATATTTGTAGAATAGCAAAATTTACCAAAACTCAATTTTTTAACTCTCCTGAACACTTTGGTTTTTGGATTTTATACCTTTATTCGAACGAGACATTCGTATGTACAACCAAAAATGTTGTGTTTGTATATAAACATTTCATTATTATTCAAATTAATGTTATACATTTTTTAATTCGTTGTGCACTTTAGGTGTGTTTCCGTACGTTGCCGGCTTTACCCACGGGAACTCATTGCAACCGTGTATACATTTTATTACATCTAAGAATTTTTTCAAATTATTTTCAAAGGAACTTGTATTTATTTTAGTTTAAAATAAATTTAACTCCCGCTGATTTTTTAAAATTAAAATATTAAACTTTACCTAATTTAAATTTATTTTTTTTTGCTGACTCACCAAAAATAATCACAACAAACCACACTTTTTTAAAACTACCAGATTAAACATTTAATTTCGTAAAACAAAATATTTTGGTAAATTCTTTTATCTTTAACTTACGGAAAAATGCTTAAATGTTAAATGTATAGTTTTTAAAACAGAGACGTTTAAAGGGGCGTTTTAACAGTACACTTTAACATTTAATCCTAATAAATCTGAAAAATAAAAAATAACAAATTGTCGTTTTAAACTTTTTGCTTAACTTTTTGCTTAACTTTTTGCCAAAAACTACATTTTTTGCAAATATGCATTGTTTTTTTAATCAAGAGTGGCCAAATTTTAGAAAAATGAATTTTAAAAATAAATTGCATAAAAAATGCATTTATTTTTGTTGCTGGAATATAATTTTTATCGCAGTATAAAAATAGATGCCTCATGTAAAAAGTTTATATATATTGAGATATAATTTTATACAATTAAATGTTTCAATGTATACATTTATATATACATATAAACATATGTATGCACAGCGCATACTCTAGGGACATTTATTGGTTCTCCCGCATAGTTTAGGGAACTCGAATTTGTCGTTGCCCAGGTGAAACCAACGTGGAGGGGATCTTAGGCACTTGTTGCTAGCAAGCTAGACAACTTTACACCCATGTTATATAAACAATATTTTCTTAGTGAATTTAGATTTAGATGTTATGAGTTCGTTAACAGTGATGCAAGCCGTCGGTCATCAGCCGGTTAGCCACCGCCGCCTACAGGTTAACCACCGCCGACACTATCGGCTTGAATCGGCTGTCGGCTAAGCCGTTTCACATATTTGACCATAATTATCAAAAAAAAATGTTTTCTTGAAAATGCTTTGCAACGAATATGAGTGGAGAACAATACACAAAAAACCACAAATTTTCTGTTTTTTAAATGCAACAATGTTTTGTTTTATATAAAAAAAACTGAGTTGCTTTTCTACAATTTGTTGATAAAATTTTGATACATTTTATTTTTTACATATTTTAATGAAAAATTATTTAAAAAAAATATATATAGGTAAAAAAAATCATTAATACTATGCTCATACGACATTCGACTTTTAACTTTCGAAAAGCTGGTTTACTAGTAGGGGTTTCGAAAAGCTGGTGCTAGTAGTAAATAGCATTATTTCCAAAGTTAACACATAATTCAAATAAATTAAATCAACACTGAAAGAACTAAAATCGAGTTACAATTGAAATATTTTCAAATAAAATTTAAAGTTTATTTGAATTTGCTCCTATTAAGCGAATTGCAGTATGAATTAAAATAATTTGTAACTTTCAAGATTCAATTACATATTAAAATTTCATTAAATATTGTTTTTTTTTTTATTTCAAACAAATTTTTATTAAGTACTTTAAAAACTTTAATTCAAATTGGAAGAAAATAGTTAAAACTAAAAAAAAAAATATTTTTGACATTTTTTTTTAAATATCGCCACTTTTTTCAATTTTTCAATTTTGACATTTTGTCTATATTTGATTTTTTACTTTTGCCATTTTATATAATTTTGTGTCATAAGTTGAAAAAAATCGCTAAAATTGGAAAAAAACATACGATTGTTTTTAATTTTGGTGATTTTTAGAATATGTAGCGATTGTTTTTCAAACATTTTACTTTAAAATTTTAAAACTTTAAAACCAAAAGTTTTTTTTTGATCTTTTATTATAAATTATGACTGTTTTTTTTTCAATTTATAACGAGCTTTCAACCTCCGTATATTTACAAAAATAAAGCAAATCAAATATATTAGCTAGGTTGATACTAGTATTTCGATCTGGCTAAAGATCTCATCAGAACCCGAAGTTTTAGAAAAGACATGCTATATGATTTATTAATTAAAAATGTCTTTATCTGATACTGCAGATTTTATCTACTAACGCCCAAATTTAAATTTTTAAGGGATTTACTAGCTTTATAAATCAATAAAAACGACAATATTTAAGCAATTATAAAAAAATAAATAAATGGTTTATTGAAAAATTTATTTTTGAAATACACTATTAAATATTATTATACAAATTATAATTTAGAATTCAGACTTGCATGGCAAATCTGGTAACCATTTCATTATATACCCTTTTTTTAAAGGCAATGTCGGGTGTAAAAAGACACCCAAAAAAATACGTTTTTATTTTTCAAACAAATACTAGGCAAAAATTTAAAAATGTCTCTAAGTTAGTGACTTAATATTTTAGTCCTCTACAAGACAAAAAAGTCTCGTTAAGTCTGCACAGTGGCACCCGATTTCCAATATCTTGTTTTAAGAAGAAAGGATTTAAAGTAAATATTGGTCATGTAAAATATAGGACAAGAAGTTTGTTTAAAAAGGTGTTACTTTTTTATTTCTGCGATTTGTTCTCCAAAATCTTCATAGCATATAGAAAAGTTCAAACCATTAAAATATAAAAAAAAACAAAAAAAAAATCTGAAGCTAGTAAACTCTAGCCATCTCCGGTTTTTAGTCAAAGTTTCGAGTCTAGGGACAAAATGAATAAAATATGATTTAAAAAATTTTAATTTCATCAATAATTTTAAAGCAAAACATTTTTTGTATTGCATTTCCCCATAGATGGTCAATGGCCATTGGTAATATAATTCATCTTACTACAAGTTAACTAAAAATTTATATTAATTTGTACAATACTTTTTGCATTTTAGGACTAAATATCTGTAAAATTTTGTATTACTTAGCTTTATTTAGTAATACAAAACAAGTTTAACCCAAAAATAACAATTAGTCCAATAATTTCTATATTTAAGTTTCAGCGGTGTTTTTCCCTAAAACTTCGCTATTTTTTCACTTTTCTAGATAAATTTTTTTATAGCTATTTCTAGTGATTTGGTTACTTTTCTTGAACAAGAGTTAAAAATTGTGTCAAAAATAAATTTAGCTTGGTTTTTCCTTTGCATGTGTTTTGTCTTCATGTTGAATAAATTTTAATTTTATACCTTCTGTAACATGCAAAATTTTTATGAAATTTAAACATTTAGCCGATTATCAGCCGCCGCCGACACTTTTTTTCCCTCCAAGACGCGGGCTGACCATACTTTGGCGGCTACGGCCGATTAAGCCGTTGCAACCGACTGTTTTTTACCTCGAGCTGGCGCCGCAGACATATCTGGTTTGAAGGAAAATATATCTATTAACAGTAAATTTTTTTTTTTTTTTTGATCGCAGAGTTTTTCGGTTTCGGTATTTTAAGGATAACGCTATTTCAATTCGATTTGAAATTATTTTTCGAAATTGGGAACCTAAAAGAGGTAAATATTTCCATTTTCATCCAAAATGAACTAAAGAAAGTATCGGTATATATTGAAAAGACAAAAACGTTACATAATTTTTTGAATATTTAATGAAATTTAAAATTATATAATTTTTTACTATGCAATACCCTCTATTAGCCAAACAATTTTTTGAATTTTTAAATTGCAATACTCTATCAACCATAGCGCAACGAATAACGTAAATATTATAATATTTTTTTTACGTAGGATTAAGATAGATTGATTCATACAGTTGTTTTTCGATTTAACGAACTATATAATATCAGCCCTGTTCGTTAAATTGAAAAATTCGTTAAACCGAGTACTATTTATTTCCCATGTTTTCTAATGTTTACACCACAAACGATCGTACAAGAATGCTAAAACTCCAAAAGTATACGCAGAAAACGCAGCCAGAACATCGTTGGGGAATCCCCTTTCTCTATATGTCTATTGCTTTTGCATATTGTTTGCGGAAATCTTTGTATTTGCATCTCATTCTATACTTAAGACTCTAATTTTGTATTTGTTTGTTATATCGAGTACAAAATTACGGTACAAAGTTACGGTTTTCGTAATATAAGATACTCAATTCAAAATTTTTATGAGTTCGTTAAATCCCGAGTTCGTTAAACCGATGGTTCGTTAAATCGGAAAACTACTGTACTTTAAGAATTTAGGTATACATCAATGTTTTGTCTTACCTGAATAAATATGTTTTGGTTCGTAGATGGTATTGGTTATAAGCTGTCGAATATGTATCTACAATGAAGTATCCCTAATGAATTAGTCAATAAAGCCTTGTATAGTAAATATATAATAACTTTATATTTTCTTTGCTTTTTTTTCCAGCGCAATGGCTATTATCTACAAAAAAATAATGACTTGTCACCAGATTATGGTGTCGCCTCAAAATCTTCAGCCGCTGAAGGTAAACTTTCGCCAGCCGAAGAACATTTTCAGAAAACCTCATTTGAAGAGGTCCCCTTACACACCGCCTGCCTTACATATTTAGGTTTTTATTTGCTTATGATCTTGGGCTACTTAAATAAACTGCTATTTGTGCCCAAAGTGGCCAAAGAGGAAAATCGTGATGGCTATGTAACACTCTATGATGCATTTGAAAGTTTCTATTCACGCTATGTCTACCGTAGGGTAAGAGATTGTTGGAATCGTCCCATATGCAGTGTACCAGGAGCTGAGGTGACATTGAAAGATCGCATAACACCGGATTATTGTTGGAGTTTTGAATTTACGGGTACAGAGACAAGATGCTTAAATTTGGGATCTTATAATTATTTAGGATTTGCCGATAACACTGGACCCTGTGCTGATAGTGCCGAACAAAGAACCAAAGATATGGGTTTAGCTTTATGTAGTCCCCGTGTAGAATTGGGGTACTATGAAATTACACCTGGATTTGGAAAAATTGACCGCTCGTTATTTGGGCGTAGAAGATGCTATTGTATTTGGTATGGGTTTTGCTACAAATTCTCTTAATTTACCTTCGCTACTATCGCCCGGTTGTTTGGTAATAAGTGATGAAAAAAATCATGCCTCCATTATTTTGGGCATACGTTTATCGGGAGCCACTACCAGAGTATTCAAACACAATAATATGAAAGATTTGGAACGAGTATTAAGACACAGTGTGGTCTATGGTGATTCCAAAAATGGTAGCAAACCATGGAAGAAGATTCTAATTGTTGTTGAAGGTGTTTTCAGCATGGAGGGTTCCATTGTACGACTGCCCGAGATTATTGCATTGAAAAATAAATACAAGGCTTATTTGTATTTAGATGAAGCACACAGTATTGGTGCTATGGGTCCAAATGGTGGTGGTATTCTTGATTATTTTGGTGCTGATCCCAAAGATGTGGATATTTTAATGGGTACATTTACTAAAAGTTTTGGTAGTGCTGGTGGTTATTTAGCTGGAACAAAGGTAATTCTGATTTTTATGAAATCTATACTACACTGAGAGAATTATCGCCACGATAACAATTAATTTTTGCATTAGATCTAAGAAATGTGACTGGAATTCGTCCATTGAAACTTTTCAATCATTTAATACAATTTGTTATAAAATTTTATTAAACATTTCATTTTATTTATTAAAAATTTCATACGCCTAATGAAAAAGTTTTATTAAAAATAGTTTCATAACAATTATGAAACTATTTTTAATGAAAATCTTAAGAAATTTTTCATTCCCTTCATTATTTTAATGAACAATTTCTCTGTATAAGAAACGAACGATTTTCATGATATTGATTACATTTTCTTTCAGAAACTTATTGACTATTTACGCACTAACAGTCATGCGCATTGTTATGCCGCCACTATGTCACCGCCAGTGGCTCAACAAATTTATACATCAATGAGTATTATAATGGGTTTGGATGGTACCGAAATGGGACGCCGAAAAATCAATCAATTAGCACGTAATACACGTTATTTCCGTAAACGTTTAGCACAAATGGGTGTTATAACTTATGGCCACGAAGATTCGCCAGTTGTACCCATGTTGGTGTATTTATTCTCCAAAATTGGGTAAGTATTTAAGATTTAACTCAAAAATTATAAAAACTAATAGCGAATTTTAAATCTCATACACACAGAGCTGTTGTACGCACCTTAACTACCCGCCATATTGCTGTGGTCGGTGTTGGTTTTCCCGCTACACCCATTATGGAGGGTCGTATACGTTATTGCTTATCGGCTGCCCATACCAAAGAACAGCTTGACTATGCCCTCGCTGTTATCGATGAAATTAGCGATAATTTAGGTTTGAAATATTCACGTAAGAAACGTAATCCCGATCCAATAGAGTACTGAAATCTTCTATAGAGTTTAAAAATCTAAAAAAAAAACAAAGAAAAATAATTTAAATTATTTTATTTCTAATTTTTACATACCTAATATTTACATACACAAATACTATATTTATACACAGCTAAATTTAATATCTCTCTCTACAAATATTGTTCTTCAAAGAAAACAAAATACACAATTTTTCGTCTCTACAATTTATCTTAAAACTTTTTACAAAAACTCTTATGCTTAAAAACTCAAATAATGCTATTCTAAAAATTGTTAAGAATTCTAGTTTTGGAATAAGATTGAATTTTGATAAAAAAATTCAATTGACTGAAAGTTTCCTTTAATTTATTATGAACTGATCTGTTTTCAATACAGTACTTGTGTTCAATTTTTTATTGGATAAAGTGATAAGTGATTTAAAACCCCTAAAATAATTCAACACCTCGACTACAACCGTAACTAAAAAATATTAAAAAAAATAATTTTCCAGAGCTGCCAAATAATTATTTGAAAAAGTCTATTTTTGACCACTTTGCCGATCAGTTTCTTTTCAAAAATTATTTAAAAATATGAAAAAGAATAAAGTGTTTTTTTTTAAGAAAATACAAAAACTTATGTTTCTGCGAAAAATTAGTTCAGCGATTGTATATCATTTTTAAAAATCTGACCGATCGGACCATGAATGTACTAACAACACAAACTAGAAATTATGGGCGAAAATTATTCCGTTTCTTAATCAAAAAATAATAATTAACAATCAGCTGTTTAATGTATTTAACTAATTCTAAAAAATTTTCCGTTCGCATACTTTTTTTTTGTATATTTTTCTTTTTTGAGAATAAATTAGGTCTTAATCTCTGTAATTTTGTTACTGACAAGGAAACTACACAGTGTTGAATCCGCAGATTTTGATGAAACTTGGATATGTTGTTGAGGATAAAAAAATATTAGACACTTTTTTTAGGTGCACTATCGCATGTTTAGGGGCAAAAAATTACAACATTTTTGTATGAAAACATCTCTAAAATTAAATAAATTCACATTTTATGTACGCAGTATTACAGTACTCGAAAAAAACAAAAATTTCGATACCCTATTGCCTATGCTGTGGGCCCAGGGTTGCCACTTATTTGAAATATTTAAAATAAGGGTTATAAAAGCTCTTCGGAAAAAGTGTTATAGCCGAACGATTAGGAAAATTGAAAAAAGCCAAGACCCCTTTTCGATAAAATTAAATAATCATTGGCATATGTTGTTTTGAGCTCACGCTAACAACAACTTCCCGTCCAAATGTGGTATTCGAAAAAATAGTTTTTTAAATAACAAAAATGTTCGGACATGCACGGACATTAGGGTGTTTCATTTATCCAAAGATGTGGTTTTAATATATCTATGCTATCGCAACGAGGTAGGTGATGTAAAGAAAAATGTGCAAAATTTCAGGAAGATTGGATAATGTTTAGGGATTGACCACTTTGACCACTTTTTTTGACATACTCGGTCGTCAGAGTCTCGTCAGCGTAACAGGGGATCCCATGTCCAAGGTGGACTGTGGGTGAGGTTGGCATTTGGAATCAGGGACCGGAAATAATGATTATTGTTCGTTTTTTTAAATCAAAAAATCAATCACTTAGAACAGACATAAAAAAAATTTATTGCACCATTATTATTATTTTTTGACAATCTTTGCATATCCGTCATGATTTTTAAATTTCTGATTTTTAAAGTTTTCTTCAATGGTAATGATTATTCGCTCAAAATAAAACTCACTTTCATTGCCCAACTCGTGGTACTATGCCAAAAATTTGGTTATAGCCCAAATATGCATGTATACTGGGCATTAAAAATAGTAAAGCTGGTATGTAAATTTATACCCAATTAAAAAAAAAAATTAAAAATCAATGTCACAAAGACTGCAAGCTGTTATAATTCAAATTGAAAGCAAACTAATACTAAATTTTTTCCATATAATTTTTAATTTTACGAATATTTAGTCTTTTTTAGATTGTTGTTTAAATTGGGTACTAGTAAAATACTATTACTAACTCGGTCAGTTATAAGGAATATTCCAAAGTGAGCACAATATTAAAATTATTAAAATTAATAATAATAATAAATTACCGCAACCAGTGCTTGATGTTACAACTTGTTGGAATTCAACATATCATATGTTGAACACACTCCAAAAGTTCGAGGATTTTTGTGAAAGGCACCTTAAAAATTCTATGAAAGTAAGTTTTATTTTGAGCGAAAAAAATAAAAATCATAAATAATGATTATTTTTGAGTTGTATTTTTTTGCTCAAAAATAATGATTATGGCTGGTTTTTATTAATACAGTATTTTTTCGTTTACAGTCACATCGCTTATAGTCCATTTAGCGATATAGTCCATTTTTACACTTTTACTGTCATCTAAAATCAAATTGCATACAAAATATTTCAGGATATAATCACATTTGGCTTATATGCCACTAAACTCTGGCTACTAAAAGTAAATTTATATGCAAATAATTTAAGTTATAGTCACAATACAGAAAATTTCTAATATAATTGTGAAATCTTGAATTTTTTTCGGTTTAAAATTATTTAAAAATTTAAGAGGCTAAAACGAAAATTGGAACAAGGAAACTGAGCTGAATCGTTTCCAACATCGTTTTTATATTCCAAATTTTCCACCTGTTATAATAATAATAAATTGCATATACATAGTAACATTTTATGATGACTATATCACAATTTATTTATAGGCAACAAAATGGCATATAAAAAAACTAGCGATATAGTCACATTAGCGATATAGTCCACAACTTGTGTGCAACTAAGAGATGTGACTATAAGCGAAAAGTACTGTATTACTCAAAAATAATCATTACCATTGAAGAAAATCCTTAAAACTTATAATATAATCATTATTGTGTAATTTTTATTATAAAACTCATAATGATAACGGTCCCTGTTTGGAATTGAATGGTTGTGTGCACAGATTATTCATCCGTAATCGCTTCAATTTCCCATGTCCCCTCATCCTGCTGTCATAGCAGTTTCTTTAAAGCAGTTTTCTTTGGAAATATTTCCAAATTTGACAATTATAAACGTTTCCCAAAGACAATAAATACAGCGAAATAACGCATACTGCTAAAGCTCTCCTTAATGAATAATTTTAGTGCAAGGGAATCATCAAATCAAACTTAGATTAAAATGGCCTCTAATTATCGCTGTATTTTCTAAACTAATGACGACTGATAATTACGTAATAAAAATTTACCCTTTTAAAAGCAAATTTAATTGTTTGTTGTGCCCTATGGGGTGGAGCAGTTTAGCCGTTTTAGGTTACCCAGAAAAACATTAAAAATATTATTAAAGGCATTGGATTAATGGAATAATTACATTATTAAAAAAATTCAAAAAACAGGGTCACTGACGAAGGTTCAATACCAGAAACTGCGCTGATTCAGAAAAAATTGAAAATTAACAATGTAGTTATGATTTTTAGAAAATACACTCATTCTTCTCTACCACGCCTTTCACAATGGTAATTTTATGCATTCAAATGAAAGCCAGAATGCGTAGATCTTATGATTAAAAAGAATTTTTAGAAAAATGTATTAGTTTGGTGAACACAGCTCTTCAAACTAAAAAGGGGCGAATGATCCCCGGTCTAACCTATACCCTTTATTTATTTACCAAATTTCAGTTATTTAAATTAAGAAACGAAAACGTTATACAGTTAATTTGGACAAGTTCTAATGGATTTTTTTACACTAAACTGATTCACTATGTGAATAAAAAGTTTACTTTATGAAAAAGCTACATAGTTTTAATGAAACCATTTTTAATGGAACTTTATCATTAGTCGTATGAAATTTTTAATAAATAAAATGAAAATTTTTATTTAATTTTATGAAAACCTGCATTAATTTAATGAAAAGTTTCAAAGTTCGAGTGACATATCATATATCTGATGGAAAAAATCATTGCTATCCAGCAGGTAATTCTCTCAGTGCGTATTTTAAAACTGTGCAATGCCCTGTTTGCTATTAACCACGACTTTAACAGACAAATTTATTAAAGTTTTTCGTATAAAATTTGAAATTAACTGCTCTGCTCGTTAAATTTTAACCAGGTACCCGATATAAATGCTTTTAAAAAGTTTAATTTTTAGTTTTTTTCCTCATAAAAATGAAACAATCAAATGGCCTTAACAAAAAACAAAAAAAAAAAAAAACGTGTTAATTCATAAATACTTTGTAAAGTTAGAGGAGGTTTATTAAACATATTTTCAATTAATATATTTTGTTTTATAACTCTACTAAAACTTTTAAAAGTGTTTATGAATTTCACCGTAAAATTATTATCAATTCAATACTTATTACAAAAAAAAAAAAGAAACACAATTTATAGAATAGTATAAAATCTAACACAAAAAAATTAATAAAATTAAAACGTAACAAAATTTAAAGGAATTCAATAACAAATTTGTTTAACCCATAATAAATAAGATAAGATTCCAAACCCATTATTCATAAACACTTGATAAAGTTACAGGAGGTTTAAAAAACAAAGTTTTCATACCAAATTTTGTTTTATATTCCTACTAACTATAACTTTAAAAAGTATTTATGAATACTGGGGTAAGATTCTACGAGTCAAATAATAATATTTAATATAATTATTGTGTTTTAAAAAGAAATGTCTCCATTTATTTAGCTCTTAAGTCTTTGTATTAACTTATTATATAGTCATTTATAAAAAAAAAAGTTTTGTTTTACTTGTTTGTCCTTAATTTATGAAAACTGTATTCAAATATACAACAATACCTGCAATAAAAAAAAACTTTATTAAAATTGTGTTTGTGTGGCCTACCTATCAACGTTATTTCTTAAGTTTCGTTAGTAAAAAGGTGTACAATTGTACTAAATAACACTTGATAGGTTGTCCCATACACTCTGCTATTATTTTTATAGAAAAGTGTTATAAAATATTTATTATATTTTTATTCACTAGCATTTATTTTATTCGTGTCTAGATTTTTATCCTTTAAGATGTGTAAAATTTAACGCTTTATTAATGTATGAAAAAAATCAATACAATTAATTTAAATTCAAAAGGTATTTTTAAAAATAATATATTTGAAAGATTATATAATATCATTACAAAAAAATATATAGATAAGGAAAAACATAAAAAACACAAGTTGGATATAATTTTTATTAAAATAAAATTTATGTTTTTTTCGACCTTTAATAATAATAAATTTGAAAACAAAAAAGTTCTATACATTATTTGTTAGGACAATATCCTAATAAAGAAATATAGAGTATGGCCTCGAATTTGCATAATTTTCATTTTCATTATAAAAAAAAATTTTTGCAAAATTTTGATACTTTTTTAAGTCGAAAATTAATAAAAAAAAAACATATTTTTGAAATTTAAAAATTTTATATTCAAAAATTACAAATTTTTCTAGACGAAAATACACACCCGGCCAGAAGCAAAGTTCAGTTTGAAAAAAAATGACGACAAAAAGTGACTATGCCATCTTTTTGTGGGCGATCTGCCCTACCAGAAACCGTATCCCATGAAATCTTAGCTGTTTCAAAAATATCAACATTTCAATTTCAAGATCCAGAATCTTCGAGTGTTCAAATTTGAGTTTTACTAAAAAGTCGATAATTTTTAAACGACTTAAAATAATTTGATTCTGTGATAGAAAATTCTTCAAGCTTTCTTATGCTATATAATATTGTATGGTTAACTTCCCAAAAAATTCATAATTTTTGTTCAAGGTGAAAAAATATTTAACTGCAATATTTAATTAGCAGAGTGATATCATTTCCACACCATCCTTGGGATAGAAACCTCGGCGCATTTTTTTTTAAGTGGTATCTCCAATATACCTAATCCACTAATAAACAATGTTTTTTATAAATGCTAAGAAGAAAAAGTAACTACCGCGTTTTTTAATCGTGCCGAAAAAGTTGGATCACTGAAAATATTTATCTTGAATCTATCCCAAAATTTTAGAAATTCTCTATGAATAGAATCGCCAGCTTGTTCGGACCATAACCCCAAACCATCATAATTCAAATGTATAATACAATGCTCTAAATCAGGGGTGCCCACGGCCTATGCGCTTGGTACTCAATTGTTTTTGTAAAAACACTTAGCTATAGGCTGTGTGTTTTAATACACATATAGAGCGCTCAGCACTAGCAATACGAAATACACAAACAACTTTGTCTTATTAGTTTTTTCGTTTGCTGGTAAACATTGAAATATTTTTTTCTTTTTTCTTTGTATGGATTGGTTTTTACAACAAAAAATATTGAATAAAAATTAGTTTTTCTTTAAATGTATTGGTGTTTGCTCTTCCATAAGGAACTTTTGGGCACTCCTGCTCTAAATGATCAAGAATTACATGAATTTTAAGAGTTTGGGAAACATTTGTACTTTGAAAAGATCTACGGAGTTCAGTTAAGTGCTTATTTATGTTAGTAATATTGACTATGTTCGTTGTCAGGTAATTGTCAACAATAGTATTTATAGCTTTAAATGATGCAATGAAAGGCTGAATTTTAAATATTCCAACTTCATCATAGATTTCTGGATCCTACAATTTATCCGCTTCTCTTAGAAGTTTTTTGCAAGCGTTCCCTTCAAAAATATTGCCGTGATAGTTTTTCGGAATTTGCTTCAATTTCTTTGGACATAATAGAGCTTTTTCCCGTCCTACAATTGAAACTATGCCATTCCAAAAGAGATGATTGACAAATCCTTGTAAAAGATGGATGTTATCATCTTCGTCGTGTTCTTCTTTCACAAATAGGGGTGATTAACTACTCTATGGCATTGTGGAGCATTCTTTTTATCCTTACCAGAAGACTTAAATTTTGTATAATCCGGTTTCAAGTGTTTAAAGGTCTTTAGCTCTATACTTTGGACATCATGATTCTGTAATTGATTTAACTTTACAAAGCAATAAGGGCATGGTTATGTTGCAGTTGTAGTCTGTTGGCCAATAGCAATTAATAAAAGTTTGAAATCCGAAACAAATTTAAATGGTATGTCATTGAGTTGTGTTAAATCCACTATTTTTTTTACATTTTCGTAAATACTATACATAATAGTATTAGAAATATTATAGCCGAGGTGTCTATACCAAGGATGGTGTGCAAATGATATCAACTCTGCTAATTAAACTTGCAGTTAAATATTTTTTCACCTTGAACAAAAATTATGAATTTTTTCGGGAAATTATCCATACAATATTATATAGCATAAGAAAGCTTAAAGAATATCTACGGAATTTCACAGAATCAAATTATTTTAAGTTGTTTAAAAATTATGGACTTTTTAGTAAGACTCAAATTTGAAAACTCGAAGATTCTGGCTTTGAAATTGAAATGTTGATATTTCTGAAACAGGATCAACTAGGATTTCACGGAATACGGTTTCTGGAATTGCAGATCGCTCTCAAAAAGATGGAATAGTCACTTTTTGTCGTAATTTTTTTTTAAACTGAACTTTGCTTCTGGCAGGGTGTGCCTTCTAAAAATAATCATTAAAGACACAAAAATTTGAAGAAAAATATTGAATCGAAAAATGGTTTAGAATTCACTCACAAAATGTAAGTGAATATAAATATTTTGCGAACAATTCAAAAAAGGCTCCACAAACCGATTAATTTTTGAGACTATGGAATTTTTTAAATATCTTTTTTTTTTAATAATTTTTAAATCAAATTTTTAAATTTTAATAATAAACAGTGGAGTTCGGTTACAACGAACTTTTTTTTATAATGAACGATTTTTCTCGTTCCAAAGCATTAACTAAAATATTTCATACAGAATAATACGGTTATAACGAACATCGTTTATAACGAACTTTTATACAACGATTTAATTTACGAGTTTTCATATACATTTTTACACTTATAACGAAAAATCGAGATTCTAAATAAAAATTCTGCTGCAAATCTTAAAAATTTTAGCTTTTTAATTAAAAATTTAAAGAAAAAATTAAAAACTATATGAAACGTAATTTAATGAAGGAAGTCTTTTAGAATTACAAACAAAAATTGTAAAATTAGGTGAATTTAAGAAACATTTGTGAAATTTTAATTAGTTTTTTTGGAAAATGTTTACCTTGCTTATAGAGAACTTCGCTTTTAACGAACTAAATCGTCCGTCAAGAGTGAGTTCGTTATAACCGTACTCCACTGTATTTTGAGCCCATTTTGAGCTTGTTTGCTGGCAGACACAGTTGGGAAAATTTTTGCGTTTTTTGAGCATATTTGCCTACACTCCACAGTTTAAAACGAATTCGAAAAAATAAAAGTCATTTATTTTATATCCTTAATAACTCTTCAAAAGCAGCGACATTTTCATTTTGTTTTATATATCTGCTATAAAAAAAGTTTAAAGTAGTGGTATACAAAGGAAATGTATCTCAAATTCAAGATACATAATTATATTCTCTATTGATACTTTTTGCTAAAACCGCAGTCGTTCACTCCAGCAACTTTACTATCTTACCAAAATTGCTGACATTTCTTTAGTTAAAAATATTTATTTTGCTACATAAACACCCATCATTAAAAAAAATGCAAGACAATTTTAAAGTCTTGAATTTTATATAAGAATATGACATACTTATTTTTTGTAAAATAGCTAATATTTATAATAAAACCGTACAAAAAAAAAAAAATACTACTCGCAAACACTATTTTTGTTAAACCCACCATGTTTAAAATTACAAAAGGTACAACTAATATTGTACTAGAAAAACACTATTTTGTTTGCAAAGCAAAATTCTTTGCCAATATAGTTTTTTGTTTACCAATATTACAACCAATTAGAAACATTTTTTTAATATTTTATTATATTTCACACGTTTAAATATGATATAAAAGACTAAGATCGAACTGTATTGATGCTTTTTAAATGTATTTTTTTATACTAGTTTCTCAAAATTAATTCAATTTAAGCTATTTTAGAAGCACCAAATTTTTCGAATTACCTACGTTATGCCAACGGTGGCAAGTTCGCGTAAACCAACGGATGACCACTGTTAGTAATCGGGTACCAGGACTATAAGGTCATGTTTGTTAATCACACATTCTGACAATGCTTAGCCAACACTGTGCCTATTGCATTTTTTGCCTGGGTAATTAGAATATTATTCTACCTCAAGTCCAAAATCTAATATGATATTGTCATATTAGATTTTATTTGTTGCTTTTCAAAAAGTTTGATAATTTTCATGAGAGACAATACAATTGTTTCACAGGCATCACGCTAATCTTCAGTTGTTTGCAAAATAAAACGATAATTGGTTTAACTCTTACCGAGACATTACATATAACAGACAAAATCAACTTTATGAGAATTTGTACGCCTTAGTGTAAAAACTGGCTGATTTGGTAAATCTAGTTATAAATTATAATTGAGTTAAGCCAATTATCGTTTTCTTTTGGGGACAGCTGAAGATTGGCGTGATGCATATGAAACAATTGTTTAATCTTTAATGAAAATTATCAAACTTTTTGAAAAGCAACAAATAAAGTCTGAATTTGAGGCAGCAGAATTTTCAATGAAGTTGAGCATCACAATCTGCAAAATTGGTGAACTAAATTTTTGAAGAACAAAATTTTAGTTGACAGTTGTGGTTAAATCAACTAAAAATGACCTACATTTTAAAAGAACTAAATTTGATTTGACAGTTGCAGTTAAATCAACTAAGACTTTAGCGAAATCAACAGAATTTTTAAGCTGAATCAACAGAAAAGTTCAGCTAAAACGGTCTTTCCGGATCTGATCAGAGACAGGACCATATTTATTACCGGAAATAGAAGTAGTTATTAAAGAGTACTCTAAAGGTACGGAGTTATTATTTGTGGTCCATTTTGACTTATCTCGCTTAGTTTCCGCGATATAGCCCATTTCATGATTATATAAAAAAATGAGAATATAACGCCATCTAAATGTGAGACTTATAGCGGAGACACAAACAAATAATGGTTTGAAAACAATTGTAGTTTAAATTAACTGGCAAAATTTGTTAATTAGAGAATCACAAATTACTCAAATTTAGGTCAACAAATTAGCTTAAAAACGGATGAAATCTGTTCTTGAGGTAAACTGTGGTAACTACTCGCATAATAGTACATGCTAAAAATACGTAAATTATGTCAAAATAAGGAAAACTTTCGTAAAATAAACAAATTTTCTTGTTTTTGTTATTTTGACATTTTTTCATATTTGTACACATGCATTATTATCAGTGTAATAATTTTAGCTAAATAATTGATTTAAATGATAACGGCAGAAAAAATTAGCTTAACTGAAGTGAAACCCGTTTAAACGGGCTTTTGAACTAACTTTTTTTTATGAGTGTACAATTCATTAAAAAATATTTTTTTTTTGCAAAAATATCAAAAAAAAAAAAATGTAACATTCGTTGATTTTGACGATTTGTTAAGAACATAAAATAAATGACTTAAAAATCAGCCATGAGGAATCGATCTGGAATTGTTTAAAACTGTCATGGCTGTAGGCAAATTTGCTAAAAAAAAACGTCAAATTTTCCCCCACTGTAGCAGGGCAGAAAATCAAATAATCAGACATGGCACAGAAAAGTTTTTCAAAAATTATTTTTAGTTTTCGATGAGAATATCTTGAAGAAATTAATGAATTAAAATTTAGTTAAAAACTACTATTTTTTCAATAAATTTACTGAATTTCTGTCAAGAATATTATATATAGATTGTTTAAGTAAAAACTCATGATCTATTTTATATCAACTATGAAAAATTTCAGAAATTCAAAGAAAGCTCTAAGATTAAGATTAAATTTTATAAAAATTTTGAGACTATTCATTAATGTTAATAAAACTTTTGTTTATTATCTAAAGAAATGTTTTATTTTAATTTTTTATTAAAAATTTCTTTAAAATCTTTTAAAACTTTTCTTTCTGCATAAGATTCAATGTTATTATTTAAAAATACCTTAAATATTAACTTATACACAACTAATAAAACACTGTCTATTTTATAAAATATTGCGTTTCAAAGTATTTTTTTATTTTATTTTATTCTTTTTCTTTATATTTTATTTTTGCTATATAAACAAATTAGTTTTATAAGTTCTACATAATTTAATTATGCTTTGTTATTATTAATTAAAATAATTAAAAGTGAAAAAAAAGAAACCTGAAATATATCAAAAAGAAACATGTTTTTGTAATACAAAACTCATTATTGTTTGTCAATCGTTTAATTTAAAACTTATAATTGGAGTTATTCAATAAAGGACCAATATATTTTTCAAAATCATAAAAATCATGTTATTTTTGGCAAAAGTCTAAACTTAGTAGGTTTAAATTTTTGTATGTGAAAATACGAGAAAACAGAAAATTAATTTTTTATCCTTTTTCAGCTTTGCACATTCAATTTAATCATATATTACTGGCTGATCGGATTACATTGAAACTTCACGCAGCCATAATCAAGCTTAAGTTTCAACGAAGGGTCACTTGATCCATTGGGCGCTGATCAATTAGACACCAAAGTAGAAAGACTTTTGCATTCAGAACAAAAGCTTCTTCAGGAACATATATCGAGGGCTTATATTTAAAACTTGCTATCTGCATAATCACAATTTTTCAGGAGAGCAAAAAAACAGTTTTTTTTTGTAAATTGTAGTAGCTATTACTAAAGTTTCTTCTACAAAGTTATTTAAAAACGACGTCTAAGTTTCACAATTTTTTTTAACTGCTGTTATTTGCGCTAATATAGCAGATAGCACTTTTTGCAAATATAAATTTTATCAAATATTATTAAATATCAGATAGCGCTTTTTGTACAAAAATACAAATAAGCTTTATTGTAAACTAATTAAAGTTTTTTTATTTAAATAACACGATTTTTTATTCAAGTTAATGTTGTTTTAATATAAAACAATACAAATAAATATAATTATATGTATTAACAAAAAATCTAGTAATGAAATTCGAGGTATTAGTTAATGTTTCGGTTTTTTTAATATAAAATAATATTAAAGAGTAATATAAAAATAATAATAAAAGAAAAATTATAGTAAAAGAATTCAAAGTAATAGTAACTGTAATTGGGTTTTAAATATAATTATAAAGCACAAAATTAAATAATATAAACTTCAATGATTTATGATAAGGCATTCTTCGCCTGTTTTAAGTCATAATAAAAATAATGATATTCTAGCGGAATAACAGACTTCAATGCTTGCAAATATTTCTATTTGCTTGGCTGGATAGGACGGGGACCAGGTTGTAAGGCCTTTGGTTCTTTATAACCCCCGTATGTTTTGATTTTGGTAGGAAGGTTAATATATTCTTCATCGAAATTCACTTTATATTTAATATCGCCAATTGGTAGATAGATAAGGGACGGCAAGCGACCACATTGTGGTTGATTTATTAATTTTCGGAATCTGGATACAAATTTATGTTACAATTACATATAATTGTCTCGAATTTTAAGCAACAAACCTGTTATGAGATCGTCTCCCACATCCCCTTTGACCACATTGTCGTCGATTTGTTCATTCTCGGAATCTGGATAAAACATTTAATTAAAATTATAATTGTCACGAATTGTAGACAACAAACCTTCATTGGATGACATATAATCAGTTGCAATACGTTGTAGGGAATTATAATCCCCGGATTTATGTTGACCCTGTTTTCAATAGTCCATGCTGTTTATATCTTTATTATTTTTAATGATTCACCATTTTTTTTTTTATGTAGATACTTTTTATTCGCAAAACTAGGTATAGTAGATAGCAAAATCACAAATTTAAGAAAAAAAATGTTAAAGAAAAAAAATTTCAGTTCAAATTTAATATGATATATGACAACTTAATCAGTGAACAAGTTGCCATTAAAAAATCATTTTCGAGAAAACTGCAGATAGCAAGTTTTGAATATAATCCCTCGATATAGTGTTTACATTTTTCTGAAGGGCTATTACATATAGATGCGTTCTATGAAAATTATATTCCTCAGTTGGTTATTATTCTCCCCCCAGACCCCTACGAATTCGACAATTTTTTAACTCAAATTTCAACTTTGAGTGCACCACTGAAATTGGAAAATGAAAAACTGGTGCAGGTCCTCCAATTTACTCCAAATATGATAACAATATATTTGTTTAACATCGCTTCAAATGTAGACAAGACTGAAATTAATGTAAAAAATTCCATTTTAGGAAATTTTTTATAGTTTTTTGGGATTGGTGGGGTATACTAATAATTTTTTTTTTGATATAATAAAAACAATAGCAACCCAGCGAAAAAAGTTGCGATATAATCATAGGTTAGGTTAGGTCGAAAAGAGGATTTGGAGAAGGGAAAATACTTCCCTAATCCGACTCATGTCCCTGAGGACTAACACTTAAGCCAGAATGTCGGCTTGTTGTGCGCTCTAAACAATCGGTCCTATGTCACCTTTCTACCCCAGGAACTCCGTCGCACTGACGAAACTCCTCAACTTCTTCCATCCTATGCCCCTAAGATCCCCCAATGTGGATATTGGGTCACTGGATAGTGTTACAAGGTCTCCTCGTCCTACCCACAGGCCCTGCATATATATAATCATATATGACTGTATCTAGTATCAGATATAACTAAACATCACTTCTCATCTCATCCGAAAATTATCATACATAAGCTTACCTCATGGGACCTTATCTCATATAGTTTGATCCGAAAAATGGGTCTATCAAATATGATCAAATTAAATATAATTTGATACAATTTTATCTAATAAGTTTTTTAATTAAAAAATTAAAAAAACAATTAAAATGTTTTAGAGATAAGTACTTTTTATTTCAATAAAATTAAGTACTACTTGTAATTCATTTATAAAATATATAAATATTAAATTTAAAAAATAACGTTAAATCTAAAAATGTATGCTTTTTTCAAATAAGTCGAATAATTTTAGAACTCTACTCTCGACTGGTTTTGTTAATTTGGACTCAATGGCAGGAGAATGTACGTGAAACATTAAAAAACAGTTAGTAAAGTCAACAAAAATTTTTACTGAGTCAGCAACATTTTAGTCAGGAGAGTGCTTGCAAAAAATTGCTAATGTCAGCAAAATCTTTTGCTGAAAATTAGCGAGGGTGATTTTTAGCAACAAAATTAGTAGATAAAGCAACAGTTTTGCAACACTTTTTTGATTAAAAATTAAAAAATTCTTGCTAAAAGTTAATAAAATTATTGCTAAATATTAGTAGACTGATAAAAACTCAAAAAATTTATAGAAAAATTATACTTTAGTTAATTTATTTGCTGAAAATCTTAAATCTTAAATCTTAAAATTCTTTCAAAAATAATTCACAATACGTTACAAAATATAAAAATTTTATAGTTGACCTCTCTTGGCTTACGTTTGATGTAGTTGTTCGGCTTTAGGTCACGATAAATACATACATTTTTAATTTATTTCTTGATAATGACTAGAGACTCTAGTCGAAATATCGACAATTTAAAATAAAATTTAAATAAAAAATCAATTTGAGTTTTTATTTATCGTGACCTAAAGCCGAACAACTACTTCAAAAAAAAAAAAAAATATAAAAATTTTAATAATCTCACATTGACGACACGAATTAATTTAATATCTGAAAATATATAGAAATAATTATATATAACATAAACAAATTATCTTTCAACTACTTACATCAAACAAAAAGAAATAACAAAATATCAAATATACAACTCTTTTTAAGAAAACGGAAACATACACAATTATATAAAATGTGTGACCTTGTCTTTCGCTTGAGTCTATCTACCAGTACGTATATTTGTTTGCAATTTGACCACACTACATTAATAGCCACTATACTACATTAGTACAGTGCAAGCTCGGTATTCGCGACTACCCATTATCGCGACGGCCCGGTTATCGCGACGGCTTAATTTTTAACATTGCAGGTTCTATAATCGCGATAGTTTAACGAAAAACGGGTTCCATTTTTGCGACTTTTTTCTGTTTTTTTAAATTTGATTACAATGTCTATAACCAAAAAAGGGGAATCCCCGTCTTTTGGTATATTTACCTTTTTGGATGATTTTGATCTTCAATTTTGTCAGTTTATTAGTGTCATTTGTTGTGTAAATACATCCCTTAATATGGAAAAAGTTCAACATATTTTAAAGCCAACGATTTCTCAAAAATTGGAGATTTAATAAAATTTAAAAATGGAGATTCCATAAGTTCAATTTGCGTGAATTACAAGTTGCATAATTCTTCAAAATCTCCAATTTCTTTAAAAATGTTTAAAATGTAAATATATCAATAAAAACAATTCTAATTTTAAAAGTTACACACAATTTTTCTATACAATTTTGGGTTCTGTTATCGCGAAAATTCAATTTTCGCGGCAGGTCTGGTTTTTAATTAGTCGCGAAAATCGAGCTTGCACTGTATCAACTATTTACAATTACACAATTAATCCTTATTTAATTTAAATTACTTTACAAGTTATTTTAATCCGTAATTTATTTATATACGAGACACATTGTTGGCGTCCTTTTGTTTTATTATGTATGAAAAACAGATACAAAAATTTTCCATGGTTGATTTTTGTATATGTCTTACAAGAGTTGTACTTTTTAGTATCATTTACCTCGTCTTTACTACATCTTGACATGCAGTGAAGTCTACTTCATTCTGCGTATATCCTTCAATCTGGTTGATGTCCACACTTTTAATGGTGCTTTATCAGCACAATTTTTTTTAGCAAAATAAAAAAGTAAAATTTTAGTAAAATATTAGTAAAACATAAGTTCAAAACAGTTAAGTGTTGAATAGGTATAACTAAAATTTTAGATGAAAACACAATTTCAGCAAAAAATTTCTGAAAAATAGTATACTTTATTTACAAGACGTTTTATTATCTTTTTTACTAACTTATTTTTTTTTTGAGTGTAGTCAACATTGGGATCCCTCGGGATATTTTTCTATATATATATTTTTCCTATATACTATAAACAAAATAAGGAAACACTTTTTAATTTTTCGTGTTAATTATTGCCCTAATATACATTTAAATATGTTATTTATTATACGGCAGCGTTCTGCGATTCCCAGTGAAATTGAAATTTCTGTCACGACTTTAACATTTTTCCATTACATAATCAACGTACAATCATAGTTCACTTAAATTTCGAAAGAAACTAATTTAATTTTGACATTGATACTTTTCCTGTAGAGGGACTGTTGGCACGGAAAGCCTTATATGTGAAACTTGATGTAGAGCATTCGAAATCGAGATATCGAGTTTTTTTTTCTTTTTACATAAATCGATGGTAATTTTCATAAAATATTATATTAGGCGGAAAAGGCAACTGTAATACTTAAACAAAATGTGATAGTGAAAAAGGATTTTATAAGCAAACAATATAAAATTTTTAATTGTAGAAATAAAAAAAAAAATTCAATACAATTTATATTTAATAATATAATCTAGACACATGGATGCTGATGAGGGAAAGGTCACGCTTTCCGAAAATATCCATTTCATCCTGCGGTCTCTTACCTTTCGCCTTTAATCAATAGTAGCTAAGAATAGCTAACCAAGACAAAATGTTTTCGAAATTATTGATACCCGAGTAAAAAAATGTTATATGTTATTTTGTTTTTTCATCTTAAAATTTATTAAAATATGTCATGCATATCTATATATTATTATATGTTTCTTATATGGTAGCATATATGTATAACGATAAACTTTTATATATTACCCGTTATAAAATAAGATATTAAACATATGTATATTAGGGTGTCCCATTCAAAAAAAAATTTTGAGGATCATTCTTAATTTGAATACTCATAAGGCTAAGAATTTTTGAGAATTTTTTCAGATTTTTCGGAGGTGGTTTAGAGGTCGCGCAAATCGATTTTTTACCAAAAATCGAGCTTTTTGGGCTTTTTTTTTAATTTTGCTTGAAAATTGGTAAAAAATCGGTATTTCTTCAGCTTCTGAGTCAATATTCTTAAAAAAAATTTTCCGATCTTTAATTTGATGTGCATAAATAATAAGTTTCGGCAATGATTTTGCACATTTTGACAATTTAATAACGGTTTTTTCGTAAATTTTCAACAAATATGGAAAATAATGCTTTATAACTTTTAAAATTCGTATAAAGACTAAAAAAACTAATGATGCAGTTTAATAGATTATTAAAATTTAAATTAATTAGCAGAAAAAAAATGAATTTTCTCTCACCGTTCTCGAGTTATACCCTTTTAAAGCTTTGTACACATTGTATGAAATGTATAATACTATAAGGTGTGAACTAGGTTTGCATTGGTTTAAGCTTTAAATAATTGGATTTAGAAAATGTTTTTACAAATAAAATAATAGTTACTTACCACTCATACATTACAATTATATTAAAAACAAAGAAAAATAGATTTGTTATAAATCATTTATTAGTGTTCTTGCGATGATGCTCTACCCCCTGCAGTAAACTCTGAAAGTCTGTTTCAGAAGTTGTGATATTGATATAACTATTAGCCAAGGCCACACCACGTTCTGCGACATCATTTACAACTTGCAATTGTTGAACTTTGTGTTTTGCTTCCTGAAATGATTTGTTGTTTTCCCATTTTTCTGGATCCGTTTGTAAAAAATCAGTAAATGTTGCAGGCTTCAAAAAAAGTTAGGCTGGCTTTTGTAATAAAACACTGAATTTGTTTATTTTCAATCATGTCTTCTGTTAAATTTCCTTTCACTAATTCGTTGTTATTACTTGGTTCATATAGGTTTCTAAGCATTAAACGCAAAGTTTTGGTATCTATACGTTCATCAAAAAACGATAAGGCAGCCAACTTCTCGGAAAGGTACCACTGATGACCCAGAAAGGCTTTCAGAGTCTCGCATGCAACTTTTTCATTAAAGCGTTTGTAATCATAAAATTATTTCAAAAGTCTAAGGTCATTGAGAGGAGCGTATCGGAGACACTGGCATAGGTACCAATTTTTAATATATACTCTTAAAATAAATGAGGTAAACTCCAGCAAGGCATCAATTTTTGAATTTTGAATGAAAGGTTGTAGCTGGTTTCGAAAAATACATATTTTTAGAGAGTATATAATTTTCATCATCCAGCGAGCTCGGTTAATGGCTCCAGGAGATTTTATAGTTGGATGGGGCTCAGGTCTATCACCCAAAAAAATAAGGCTCAGTTGCAGCATTTCTTTATAATCTTCCCTTGGTTGCATATTCTCCAGCTGCTAATTACCGGAAGAGGGCTCTAGCATAAAAGCTTTTATCTCAAGCCATAAAATTTATCTCAATCTCTAGCAAGCGTCTTCCACTTATTAGTTTACAAAAATTTTAATTGTATTGTGACTTGTTATCTCTAAACCTATAGACTATCTGCCAAAAATAGGGTTGTAGTTCCCCAAATCCAATAAATCATGAATTTTAGTTCGAGCCATATCAGTGCCACCTAGTGATAACGGCTTTTTGGCTACTTTTTTTGCTGTCCACAACTTGACAACACTTAAAACTAAATTTTGACATACAATAAATAAATTTTCAAATCTCATAATCTAAAGTTTACAACAAATCGGATGCCCAAATCTTATAGTACTAAAAATTTCATACAATGGGTGTAAAGCTTTAAAAGGGTATAACTCGAGAACGGTAAAAGAAAATTAAATTGTTTTTTCTGCTAATTTATTTAAAACTTCATAATCTTTTAAACTGCATCATTAGTTTTTTTAGTCTTCATACAAATTTTAAAAGTTATAAAGCATTATTTTTCATATTTGTTGAAAATTTCCAAAAACTGTTATATAATGTATTAAAATGTGCAAAATCCCTGACGAAACTTATTACTTATGCACATAAAATTAAAGATCGGAAAATTTTCTTTAAGAATATTTACTCAGAAGCCGAAAAATTACCGATTTTTTAGCAATTTTCAAGAATAATTCAATAAAAGCCCAAAAAGCTCGATTTTTGGTACAAAATCGGTTTGCGCGACCTCTAAACCACTTCCGAAAAATCTGATAAAATTCTCAAAAATACTTTACCTTATGAGTATCCAAATTAGGAAAGATCTTCCGAGAAAATCCAAATTTTTATTTTTTTGGGACAACCTAATGTATATGCTATACTAATTAAGATATGGTAGATCTATTGTCATATATAATAATACATTCTCATACATAGCAAAATATGTAATCATATATGGTGCAATATTAACTATATACCCAGGTGAAAATGTTCATATATTGTCATATATGGCCACATATATGAGTTCATATATGACTCCATATATGTTCGGATCCGAAATTTGAGAGTATTTGGATATATATGGTCATATATGGGCATATATGAATGTTCATATTACATTTCCTACATGCTCGTATAAAAAAACGCCATTTGTTAAGTTATTATCAAAAATATTGGTTTTTTTTTAAAAGAAAAAGTTTCTATTACACGTCTAAGAACATGTTACTGAAAAATTCGTGCATTTTAATTTCAAAATGCATTAAAAAATATAAATAGTTCAAAGCAAAATATTAAAAGAAAATACAATTAATAACAATTAATAACAGTATGGACAAACGAAAACAACTTTTTTCAAAAAAAAAAAAATCTATGATTTGGAAATGAAACAAGCCAACCGACAAAAGAAGTACTTTGGTAAGAATACTTAGGAATTTTATAGAGAAAACTTTAACTAAAATGAATGTGTTTGATAGTTACCAAGGTTCCACTAAAAACGTTGGATAGGTGGGAACTAAACAATAGCGCAATATAAAAGATTGTTGATTGCGATGATGACAATTCTTGGTCGATGGTGATGAAGAGATTAATAGTGATGGCAATTGGGATACTAATGGAGATGAATGTTTAGATAAATATGAATATTCAGGTTCTGATAGTGATAATTATGATGGAGAGACAAAGTCAGCATCTGAGACGAAGTCAAGTACTACTAACGTGACCAACTGTTTTTCATAAAAAAGCGGGCCTCGGCAAGCAAGAAAACGGGATTTTGGTGCGAAAAGCGGGATTTTTAAAATTTATTCTCTTACAATACGTATTTTAAGAAATTCGTAATTTTTTAGTTTGAATCTCTCAAATATTACTACATTGATATTTTTCTTTTAATTATAAAAAAAATCACGTTTGTCACAACAATTTCGAAATCCAATCACTGGCTCTGAAACTTTATTTCTATCAAAAAGCTCCAAAATTTAAAATATGTTGAACGTTTTTAAATAATTTTATTTTTTATAAAAATTCTATTGAGAAAAAATTATATTGAAAAGCGGGATATTTCCGCCAAAAGCGGGATTGTTAGTCAGTTTATGCACTACCGATTCAGAATTAAGCATATCAAATGCGCTTGATATTTCTTTAGATTCAAGTGATATATCTCATATGAACAAAAACATCTTTCATGTCTTGTATGCAAATAGTAAAATATGTGTTGGTTGGTGAAGCAGTACTAAAAGTTTTATATATACTGAAACATAAATTACAAAAAACTGCGTAAAGAGCCCAATTAAACCTTATAGATTCAATTTTATAATTAAAATAAAAACTATCAAACAGTCAGAAACTGCCAGTGGTACAAAAAATCGAGTACTGGTATACCACTGGCTAATCGAGGATTTGTAAAAAAACTACTGGCAAAACACTTGTTTAAGACGTTTTACCAGCGTTCCCAAAAAGCGTTTTGCCAGTATTTGTTTTACAATAATTTCAGTGGTCTACAGAAAAAAAATCATTTGCAAAGAATTGGCTGAGACCACTATGCCAACGTTGGGAAAAAATGTTTTCCTAGTACTATCCAGTCAGAAATTACCAACTCAAACCTCAAAAGTATAACCACAGGTAAAGCATTTATTTTCTAAAAATTATGATGCTTTGTTTAAAAAAGTTTGTAGTTGGAAGGTTCTGAGCCCGGTTTCAGGCAAACATTTTCTTTTGTGATTTTGTGATTTTTTGATACTTTGTAATATTTTTTTCATATAAAATGAATTTCTTTGTTTCTGCAAAATCCCTTTTAACTAAGATCAAATTTTTTGTTTGTTTTCCCAACGTTGGCAAGTTGATTCCATCAAACCTTATGACAGTGCTGACATATTTGAGCATCCAACTTTTATCCAGCATTTATCATTTACTTTCGTTTTAAGCTATCAAGTATTATTTGTCTCGTTAGCTCAGTAGTTAGAGCTGCCGGCTGCCAATCTGGCGGCCAGGGACCAAACAAATTATTTAAGAACTTTTTTTAATTTTTTTTGGAAAACAAATTTTTAGACCACTTTTTTCTTGTTATAAAATTTGTTTCCCCAGTGCCTGTACAACGGACCTTTTGTCTAACGACGCACAGTGGTTTATCGTCATAGTAGAAATGGAAAAAAATAGAAGGAGTCATCGTAGAACATCCAAATTTTTTACAGATGCTTTTTTTTATCATCATTAGGAAATATATGAAGAATAAAATATGTCCGCCCACTTTTACTCCCACTCCCCATACAAGTGAAATATATAAATGGCAATATTTTCATTTGAATTTATGCTATTTCAACCGAATTCGATATATATATGTTTTGTAGCAATTAAAATCAATGGCTAAAAAATTTACGAAATTCGCCCACAACCACGCCTACTTCCCATATAACAAAATTTTTTAATATGATGTATATCCCTTGTTATCAATGCTACAATCCCTAAACTTCATAGGATTATTAAAAATAATATCATATCCAAATCTTCCATACACACCCCTCCTCTAATACCCCAACTTTCCCCATCAATTTTCTAAATAATTAGAAAATTAACATGTAACCTGGTTTTAAATCAAACACGTTTTTAATCCTAGTAATAATAAAAAAACATTAAATGAAACATGTATATATAAAATTAATATTTTATTATAACAACAATTCCTTAACATCTTCAGGTAGATCTAATTCCTGCTTTTTTTGAACTTTTCGAAACTTATTTATAAAAGGATCCGAAGAAGCTAAAAGTAAGTGCATCACATCTTCATTTGTTGATATCCTACTACATTTTCTGGCATGATACCTTCGATATTCACGATAATCGCGATTCCTCGCTTCCTGGGCTTCTTCTGATATCATTCCGATAGGTAAAATTGCAGCTGCTATTATATTTCCTCCATGTATCAAGACTTTATGTACGGTCATTGGCATGTAGTACCAGCTATACAACCTAACATATAATTGGGCAGTGTTCGAACAATATTGCTGAAACTTATTCGGACATATATCAGCGTTGCTGTTAATAGTTATTAAAATTACTTTGAAACGATGAATAAGATTTTCATCTACACCCACAGCTTCAGCAGTAATTCTGGGATTTTCAAAAAACCTCCTTGATGTATTTCCATCATTGGTTGTACCCATTCCTTGTTTAACCATGTCAACATTTATTCCCAGGCTCAACTTTAATTTGCCTTGAATGATTTTTTTTGTTTGCTCCCTTATTTCCTTGGTTGCAGAGTTAGTTCTCCAAGCAGCAAAATCTTTATTATAAGCGATGTGCAGTATACACTCCATAAATTTTATGCGAGCATGTAATGGAGATACACCGAACATAAGAGCTTCCTCACTTTCTGGCTTGTTTTTTATTTAAACGTTTACTAGACAAAGGCTAGCAAAAACTAGCAGCTGAATTTAACTTTATTGTTTAAATTAGACTTCAAGCTTTCATTTGGTATAAGGTAGAGCACCGCGCTCGACCGCGCACAAAAGTTCTAGTCCATCAAAGTTGAAGAAAATAATAATTTTTAGACTCCTAAGATGAAGCAAATTTTTGTCAAAAAAATTTTTTTTCTTTAATTTTTTTTTTTTTTAATTTTCATCTTAAATACCTAAATTATGGGATAATACACAACAACAATACATATTTAAAGTCATTCCAAGAGTTTTTAGTTTCTTACTATTTTTTAGGATTTTCTTTCAAATGTTGTGTGTTAGACTTGGCACACTTTGAGGAAACGCCTACAAAAAAGTAATGAAAATATCGCCCTAGCATTTCAGATACATGATATTCAATATGTTTTTAATGAAATTAATAAATTTCATCATGAGCGGAAAACATGAAATTCAGTATTAATTTCAACTTTTCAACCACTGTGCGACGTTATCACTTTAAGCTGGGGAAAGCTCTTGTTGCCAATACTTGTACCACTTGCTAAAGTGCCTTGCCAGCGTTGGTCCGTTTGAATTTTTCTGACTGGATATTTTCACTGTCTCACAGTGTAATTCTAACAATGATTTTTTTCTGTAATACAATGTTTATGTGATGTTTCGATATTTTTTTTAAAAGTAAAGTTATAACAGAACGACCTACAAAATCAGAATGCATCATTGCGTATGAGTAATAAATAACATTTTAAAAATTAAGTATACGCTTAGATGAATAAATATTAAATCTGAAAACGAACACATTAAGTGGACAAGCAAAATCTTCTTCAGCCCGTATATATTCTACATTATTATTATTCTTTATTAGACTCACAATTAATTATAAATCTAATATTATCCTGAACCATTGTGTGGAATACCTGCGGGGTATGTTAGGGAAAGACTCAGGGCATGGAGAGAGTCTGAGTTCTCTGGTTACTGGGAAAACTCTCCTGGTCAGCGCCAGTCTAAAAGATTGATCTCTTTTTCCAGTAATGGGTCGAGGCGACTCCTGTCGCTTGGAAGGGGGGGTATGATGGCCGTGGCGTCGTACTTAACTGGACACTGTAATTTCATATACCATCTGCACAAGAAGGGTCAATCGGACACGGATATGTGTAGGTTTTGTGAGATGGTGTCTGAGACCTCGGAGCATGTTCTCTGCGAATGTCCCAGGCTTTGTGATAGGAGACTTAGGTTTCTAGGTGATCGCTTTATTTCGCCATCCGACATCGCGAACATTTTGCCTAATAGGATAATTGGCTTTATAGGTAGCTTGAATCTGTAGGTAATTTTAGGCAGCACAAAAGACCTACATTGGTCGCGGTGCATAGTGCCTTCTGATCTAATCTAATCTAATATTACAATTTAAAGAGCACTAGCTACATAGGCTATCGGCTCTAGGTAGATATTCTCAAAAGAGTTAATTTACGATGTAAAAAGAGTAACTTATTAAATAATTATTCCAGTCTAATTATAAATTTATGAATTTTATTTATATTCTCATAAGTGTGGTCCTTTAGCAGCCTTATTGGGTTGATGGTACAAAAAACAGCAGTTCTGGATTCTGGTATTGAGCGCATTCAAGTAGAATATGTTTTATAGAGATAGTGTGTCCACATTCGGAACAGGGTGATTGTGTTGTTTCTTTCCTGATAAGATAACTGTGTGTTGCATATGTATGGCCCAAACGTAGCCGGGAAAAAGTTTGAACTTTGAATGCAATCCATATTTAACTCTTTGAAATGAGGATGGTAGTAATCGGACCAAATTAAAATCTTATTTTGATATATGTATTTTTTAATATAGTTTTGGATATCTCAGGATATTTCAGGTTTATTTTCCATAATAATAGCGCCCTTGCAAGCAAATTTGGCAGCTTCATCAGCGTTATCGTTTCCTTTATATTAGTGTGTCCCGGGATCCATAGAATTTTGAATGTATCAGGATGTCTCATCAAAATATCACAGATGCGATTAACTGTATCCCATTTACACGAGAGTGGATTAAGTATTGACTAGACATCGCATTTATTATTGCGAGTGCTTCAGCAGCAAAGATCGATGTGAAATTGGGAAGAATCTTCATACAAAGGATTTTACCATGTATGTCGACTATGGCGTAGGATGTTATTCCATTTAACAGTTTTGAACCATCTGTGAAGAAAAGAGTCCAGCCATTCTTAAGCAAATCTTGTTCCTTATCGAGGTACAATTGTATAAAGATGTCGTTAGATGTGTTCTGTTTAATAAACTTTGAAAGAGATATATCACATAAATCCTTTGAAAAGAACCAAGGAGGGTAAATTCATTTTTTGATTTGTTTATATAGTTTATGTTAAGAGATGTAGCAATTTCTAACGATTCGCCCAATGCCGAAATTATTCGTGGTATTCTTTTAGTAGTTGACTGTTTATGTACGTCTTCATCAATAACCGTATTATTTGGAAAAGTAATTTTGGGTATTAATTTGGATTTAGCTTCGTGTATCCGTTCTTCAAGTGATGGTAGGCCTGATTCGGCAATGTATATGTTTTACTGGAGTGGTTCTAAAGGCATAAATACTTGATCTAACAGTTTAGTGATATAATCCTTGAATAAGTTTAATTGTTGATTTGGATGTGTTGCCGGTTATGAAAATACCATAATCTATTTTACTAAGAACTAATGTTCTAGTAAGGTAAATTAGGGTGTTAATATGAATAAAACTTTTCTTGTTAGACAAAATTTAAATTACATTTGCTCTTTGAATTAATGATTTTTTTAAAGATAGGTAATGTTCTTTCCTCAAGTAGTTATTGGTGAGTATAATACCTAATATTTTAAGTTGATTTACATTTTCAATATTAGTGTTGTTAATGATCACTCCGTATGATTGAATGTCACATAATTTTTTCTACATATGTTCAGTTTTTTAGTTTTGTCAATAGATATTCTAGCGCCAGATTTCAAAGACCATTCATTTAATTTATCCAAAGCATCTTGTAGTATATTGTTACATTCCATGTTGCTATTTTGTTTTTGCAAAATATGTACACAGAAAAAATTACGGGCCAAAAATATCTAATTAATCGATTGCTTGAATATCAATGGCAATTTAAACAATTTTTTTAATTGATTCAATTAAAAAATTTATTGAATTTTCTAATATATCCATACAGTGTTGAAAACATGTAAACAACATTTTTAAAAATTTGGCAAACTATTTTTTTTTATTTTATTTAGATTAAATAATCAAACAAAGGTTTAATTATATCAATATATTATTTAATTTGTAAATAAAAAGAAAAAAGATCGCAAATGATTAACTTTTAATAAGTTGAATAGTTTACCGATTTAAACTACACGCAAAATCGTAGTTATTTCACTAGAGTTTGCAACACTCTTTTTGTTGAGATATTCGTGTACGCACGAAAACTTAATTTAGTTTCGTGTTTTATGTGTGGTAATAAAAGTTCACATGTGAATTTAAATAAACCTTATCGAAAAAGGACAATTAAACTATTATTTTTGTAAATAATTAAATTTTCAATAAGTGTAAGTGTCATTAAACTATCATTTTAAAGTTGTGTGTGATTTTTTTAAGAAAGCAATTCAATTACAAGAAAAAGTTCAAGACAAGACAAGCAAAACAAAAATTTTGTCTTTACTTTTATTTGTTTTCTTATAATACATTTTTATATTAAAAAGCTTCAATTTTATTATAAATAAAATGTCAATTTAATTTACAAACCTACATTTCTTTTTTTATTTAATGGGGGCATATAACAGAAATAAAAAATACGAGTTTTCAATTAAAAGTACCATTTTTTCTTCTTCTGAAGTTTCAATTAAAGTTTTAATCAATTTAACGTAATTTTTAATTGAGGTTGTAAAGAAAAACAATAACTCTTTTAATTGATATTAGTATTATTTTAATTGAAAGAGTTTTAATAAATTGTCTGCAAATTTTTTAAGTTAATACTATCATTTCGGTCGTAGGTGCAAAATCAATTAAAATATTAATTGTTTCAATAAAATTTTTAATTGATACCCGTTTTAAGTTTTTTCTGTGTACACACAGAGAAACAAAGTGCCAACCGAATTGAAAAGTGCATTTTGAAAGCAACAACTTATAAATTCAGTTAGAACAACGATATTAACATTAGATCACTGAATATTTTGGGTGCTGCAACTAAAATTCAGTTTAATTAACCGAACTTTGTTGTGAAAACTAATGATCGGTTAAATCAACCGACTGAAGTTGGTAATAACCGAATTTGAGTCGTAGTAACCAAATTTCAGTTGGCAAATATTTAAATTTTTCTCTGGGTGTACAAATCATCAGCATAAATACAATGATCCAAATGCTTACCGTTGTTGATAAAAAGGCTGATTTCACTGAATGCAATAGTGAACTAAAATTTAATTGCTTAACAGCAATTTAAAGAAATTTTAGTGAAATCCCATAGTCAAAAATCTTCCTAATAAAAAAATATATATTAAAGTAGATGAAAATAAAATTTTCAGATACATTATAAAAATATTTAGTTACAACATTTTTAATGCAATAATTAAATATTAGTAAAATCAATGCAATATTATTACAATAAATACAATTACAAATAAGTTGGCTTATGCAATTTCTTATTATTTTAAATAAAAATAAATAATATTATTTTTAAATCATCCCCTTCAGTGTTGTTTGATTTTAGCATATAACATTTTTGAATGAATATCTAAACTTAGAAATGACCACACATTTAGAATTTCAGTTTACGAAAAATAATGAAACTTTTCGCCAAACTAATGAAACAAAAAATGAAAAAAAATTAATGAAAAGTTTCATACATTTTGTGAAGTTTCATACTTTCCTTTAGTGAAGGAATAAAACTTTTAATAATAAATAAAATTATATTTTTTTTATAAAATTTTATGAAAACTTGCATTAATGTAATAAAAAGTTTCAATGAATTCAATGAATTTCATTGCTTCAGTGCAAAAATTTATCATTAATATCATGCAGATAATTCTCTCAGTGTAAAAACAAACATATTTATATAAAATTAACAAACGTTAATTACAATCAGACAATCTTAAATACCAAAAAAATAAGCTAATTATCGTAAAAAAGGAGTCAAAAATAAGAATGTAAAATTATTTTAATTTGGACATCATGGTGACAATAATATTTAGCACTTGAAAAAAAGAGAACAGCAGCAACAACAACAAAACCTTAAACTAAAAGGATACTATTTGACATAAAAAAAGCAAACAACAACGGAGTAAATGAACAAGAAAATAATATACAAAAAACAAGATCTAAAAAAGGGTAATAGCATGTCCTTGTGCCACATCTTTGTTCTCCTTTTGTTTGGCGTTATTAAAAAAAAAAAAAAAACACCAAAAAAGATGTTTATAAAAAAAAAAAGATAAATAAGCAAATATAAATAAATAAAAAAAATCTTAAGAAAATAAACATAACAGCATAAGGACACTTAAATGACAATTGTTGCCTGAAGACAATTTTCGGGTAAAAACAGCAACAACTAATGTCAAAGTACTCAAAGCTATGAAACAGAATTTTTAGAAAAGTAGTCTTTAAACTTTTATTTTTGGACACCATTTAAATATATTTTAAATAAAAAGTACAATTTTTGTAAATTTTTTATTAGAAATAATTGTTTTATAAAAATTTTAAAATTTTTGTTAAACCTAGTACGAATGATAACCGAAGTCGTAGTTTGGTATGTTGAATACATCTTGTTTTTGGGCTATATAAAAAACTAACAAGGGAGATGTTGAAACGGAGCGCAGATCTTAATGAACTTCGGATACGGTATAGAGAATAACAATTTAAGGGAGCCGTGTTTTTTTTTTTAGCTGCCCAATCTCATGTTTAGGTGTTACTAAGTGGCGTCAAAAATGAAAAAATTTGTTTCGGTTTATTTTGTTTGTTTACAGTTACTACCCTGCAGGAAAGGAAACTATCACAGCACAAGGAACCGTTTTTTTATATGAGAGGGACCGCTCATTTTGACACTGGCCTGTCCTAGGAGAGGGTCAACTTCCCTCTGTGACATGCCACAGGGCCGGTGTAATATAACATCTCACACAACTAACCCCACAGAACATGTCACAGGACTGAAGCAAACGAACATATCCTGGAACTATAGCAAAATAATATATCACAGAACTAACGCAAAGGAACACGTCACTTCCCGGTGTAGAAAAGTATTACCATATAAGTGCACAGGTAGAAACTCCCAACCGTACAACAGCATACAAAAATAGTACTGGCAAACCAGAGTTATTTTTGTAAATCCCACCATGTTAGAAATTACCAAAGTTACAGCTAATATTGTACCGTAGAAGCACAATTTTATATGCAAAGCAAGTATTTCTTCAGTATAACCCGCAAAATTCACTGCCGGTATTGGTTTTACTAATATTACACCTATTAGTAGCATTGACTTTTTTTTTAATATTTTATTATATTTTATCCCTTCAATCAGTAATTATTTATTTAAAAACCTAAGAACTTGATTGCTGATTTTAAAAGAAGCGTCTGTTTTAAACATTTCACAAAATTAATTAAATTGAAGGTATTTGGAAAGCACACATTTTTTTTGAATTTCCAACGTTATGCCAACGGTGGCAAGCAACGGTTGGCCACTGTTACCATTCGGGTAACAGCGCAATACTCTCAATATTGTTAATACCACGTTCTGCCAACACATAACCGACCGTTGCCTACGCCTTGCCAGTACTGTGCCGATTGTACTCTTCTTCCGGGGTGGTTTTATAACAGTGGTAGCCAACACACATACTATCACACATATGCTTGTGTGTGTAGCGGCAAGAAACGAAATTAAAATTTACTCTCACCAGTTATACACTGAAAAAACTTTACAATTGTGGGAAATAAAGATTTTGTTGTTTTTTTTATTTTTATAGTATTGTTATTTTATTACTTTTTTATACACATATTACAAATATTATTAATGTCAGTACTCTCGTCAAGAGATACTGAAAAATATTTTCAATTTATAAGCCTATTTTTAGCTGCAGATTAGATAAACTTGCTTATCTCTTCTGTCCTACGAGTGACTGTCTGTCGAGGCAAAGGGATATTTTGGCAAAGATTTACAGCTTCTTGGCATTTTTCACCAAAACAATTTAAAACATCTGATGTTAAATTTAAAAAAGAAATCCATCCTCATATGGGCGACATTGCTTTGCTAAAGTCAAAGCAACTATATAAAATGCCTTTTTCAAAGCCAATGAACCATTTTCATTTATTAAATGAACCATATTTTGGTGATGAATAATAGTTTCATCAACCTTAAATTTTAAAAAGTACTCTGCTTTTAATTGCAAAAGCTTAAATTTTCGTTCACCCCCAATTAGGTCATTAAAATTTCCATGAAAAGTGTCGAAATGCCTTTTTTAAATAAAACCTAGATGTATAAGTTAAAACGCGATAACAAATCCCGCATTGAGCTTCGCCATAAATATTTTGTATAAAAAAAAAATCATTTTCATATTTTCATCAAACATTTTTATTAGTGTATTTTAAAAAGCAAATCAGCGATACTCCTTCTTCATGAAGTGCCAAAGTGCAACTAATTTGTTTTACTATGTCAAAATGTAAACAAACCAATAACCGAACTATTGTAATCGTTAACCATACGAAGCTATGGCTTCATGTTTATAGTGACCGTGTGTTTTAATTGCGTTAGCAGAATTTTGTTCATCAACCACGCGCGGTAGGATATTCTCTCTTTGGCCACCACTGTTTTATTAGTACATATTTGGTACACAGAAAAAACTAAAAACGGGTTTTAATTAAAAAATTTATTGAATCAATTAATATTTTAATTGATTTTGCACCTATCACGGCAATGATACTATCAATTAAACCTTTTATTAATATTAAGAAGGAAAAAAAAAGTTATAAATAACTTCTACAAAAAAAAATTATGATACTCACAGTGTGATCTATAAGTTGGTATGTGTGTTTTTTGCAATGCTGAGTCTGTTTGTGTGTGTGATTGTTTTGTTTGTTAACTTCAAATGTATTTGGTATTTTATACTGAACATTTTCTATTTATGCATACAGTGTATGAAAAAATAATATGATAATTGCGTCCAAAATAAAATATGTATTTATATATTTTAAATTCTATTAAAATATTAATTGAATCAATTAAATATTTGTTTAGAAACAAATTAAATTCAAATCAAATCTTTAATTAGATATTTTAGGTTGATAATTTTTTCTGTGTAGTGACAAGTACTTAAAATTGTTATTACAAGTCTCATTACTCATTACTTTTATATGGGGATGTCACGCAAAAATAATGACAAATCATTACTTACAAAAAATAGACAAATATGTGGTTACCTATATGCTTACCAGTATAGACAAAAATAATGAGTCTAAAAATAAATTTAAAAAACTAAATTTAATAAAAAATATTTTTTTTTTATTGAAAAATAGTTTTTTTATAAAATGATTCGAAACCGGGCCTACGGGTGTCAGTGAATCGCTCTACCATCTGAGCTATCTCGGCAATGAAAGAAACCCCAATTTTGGGGTCATTTAAAAATAAAATGTGAAATTTGGCCCAAATACCTAGTGAAAAATACTCCAAAAAAAGAAAAGCTTTTTTATGAAAAGGAAAGGAATTGGATATGAAAAATGTTCCAACTTGAACTTTATTATTTTTTTGTAATTATGAACCCCAAAATACGTATTTTGTTTTTTTTTCAAGTTTTCGATTCAATATTTCTATGAAATTTGATATACGATCGGTCCAATTTTTAAGCACATTATCGATTGTGTGCAGCTGTATTTCACCAATGGCTTCACGAATATTGTCCTTTAAAGCGTCAATTGTCTCTGGCTTGTTGGCGTAACACTTATCTTTGACGGCACCCCACAAATAATAGTCCAACGGTGTCAAATCGCAGCTCCGAGGTGGCCAAACGACATCAACTCTGCGGCTGATAGTGCGATCTTCAAAAACAGGGCGCAAAACATCGAGTGTAGCTTCGGCTGTGTGGCATTTTCAAGGTAATGTCGCAATATTTCCCAGCGTTGTTCAAGCGTATACACAACCATATTCGTTTAGCGGAAGGATGAAACTAATTATCTGTCAAATCAGACATGAGCTAAGTGTTACCATTCATGAAATAAGCACTAGTTGAAAAAAAAAAACATTGGATGGCGGACCCTTTATAAGTATTTACTAGAAGCAAAAAATAATGAGTCTAAAACTAGTTTTTAATTTTTTTTTTAGATCATTACTTTGTATTTAAAATTTTAATGATTAAAATAAGTACTTATTGGTAACGCATTTTTTTGTATTGAAATAATAAGGAAAACAACTACACTCAGGGAACTTCTGCTTTAAAAAAATTTAGTTGTTTGGGTTGTAATACAATTTCATTATTTTTAATGTAAATGTAAGTCATTTGTAAAACAAATAAAATTTTTAACTAACCTTGTAGTTCATTTAAAAAAACAACTCACATCAAATGACTGTTTATGATTTTACATTCATTTTTACAGTTGTTTTTTGTTATTTAAAAATATAAAAATAAATAAATGTTTGTTTATTTTTACTACCATGTGGTTCATTTTTACTACAATTGTTAGTCATTTTTTGAACATTAAAAAACAAATGACAATGTTAGTTGAATTTAATGAAATGTAAGTCGTCCTTTTCTTAAATGAAATTTCATTTGTTTTTGACTACAATTGCTGTCGTCTTTACCAACATAATTTCCTAAGTGTAGTCTTTATTAATTGTGCTAAAGTAATGGAGAGAGTAAGCTGGTGTCATTGCTGGTAGTGAGAAAAGTAATGCTATGCTATTACCGTTTCTACACTGGGCTAACTAACGCTAAAGAACATGTCACTGAACTAACTCAAACGAACACGTCACAGAACGAAATTAATTGAAATTTTAATTCCTTGTTAGAAAATTTTTTTATTTTTTAATGCAATTGGCGGTCAGAAAATAATTTTACTTAATTAGTCGGACGAATATTTCCATCCAAAAAATTAGAGTGGTTCTTATATGAAGACGTCAATAAGTTAAAAATACCTTTGATTTTATACCAATTTGTTTAACTAATTTAGAAGAAATAAATATAATATTAAAAAAACACGACTACCCGGTTAAAAATCAGCATATATGTATCCATTTATGGACACGTATGAACTCATTCATGTTTACATATGAAAACATTCGAGTAAATGTCCATATATCTCATTGGTCTTTATATGCGATCATACATGTAAATAATACCTCAATTTTCGGTAATTTATACATATGACCATGTATGGAAATGTATGGACATGTAAATATTACCTCAATTTTCGTTAATGCACAGACGTGAACATATATTATTCTTCATATGAACATGAATTAATCATTTATGAACACATATGATGTACGTGGACATGTATGAAGCATGTTTTTTTTTTTTTTTTTTTTATTTTCTTTATTTTAAAAACTTTAGAATATATACAATACAGTTTTTTAGTATTCTTTACAACTAGTCAAAAAGACTAACGAGCAAATTTCATCGAGTCAAGTGATAATGATGCATTAGACATTAATAGTTAGAGTCTGACTAATCCTGTGGTTTAGTACGTTGTAATCTACGAGGTTGATCTTCAGTGTTATAAAGGTTGCAAGCTTCCTGGTTAACATGTGAAGACAGTCTGGTTTGATGTTTGGCTGCATATTTTTGTATTACGGTTTTAACAGTGTCCACTCTAAGATCTCGGTGGATATCGCTGTTTCTTAAATACCACAGTGCATTAACTATTTTTCTTATAACTTTATTTTGAAAGCGTTGAATTATGTTTACAACACTTGGCTTAGCGCATCCCCACAACTGGATGCCATAGGTCCATATAGGTTTTATAATTTGATTATAAACTGCAATTTTATTTTGAATTGATAGAGACGAACGTCTACCAATTAACCAGTCAAAGCTTCTGTTTTTGATTTGAAGCATGTGTGTTCATGTATGTATCCAACTCTATCACTCACGAAAAATATTTTCTTACTCCCAATTACTCAAGTGATTAAAATTGGGTTTCGCTCACACTCACGCGTGATTCACTCGAATGAAACAAAATTCTGCTCCCGTCTGCCCATCTCTAATTCAAAGTTGAAAGCAAATCCGATGCAAAACTGTCAAACAGCTTATAAAATTCTAGTTTTACACAATGGCTACAAAGTGGGGATGGTCACGCGAGCAGAATTTGCGTAATTCACGTGAGTCATGAGTGACTGTGAGTGAAAACTTATTTTAATTACGTGAGCGAGTGTGAGTAGGAACAAATTATTCGTTAGTTAGTGTGCGTTAGCCAAATTTTTGCGTGAGTAGGAATTTCCCAAAAAAATATTTTACAAAATATTGACTTAGAAGCTAAGAAAACTTTAATTATTGACCATGTTATACATAACATTCAAAAAACACCGATTTTTGGGAAAAAAATCGATTTGCGCTAACTGTAAACCTCTTCCGAAAAATCTCAAAAATACTTTACCCCATAAGTACTCAAATTAAGCTTGAGCACCCATGAAAACAAAAAAAAAAATTTTGGACACACTAGTATATACCACCCTTTAAGAATCCCTGTTTAAGTGTATACATTTTTCAAACGGTAGCATAAGTTTTTTTTAACACTTTTTTTTGTCTTCTTCAGATGATTTTTTCTTTTCAAACTCTTTTTTGTGTTGTTTTGTTGTTCTTGTTATTTAATTTTTAAGGTTTTTTGTGGGTTGTTCAAGTAGAGAAGTTTTTTTTTTATTTGGCTGATGACATTCAATGAGTTCGGTAGCATTTTTATTACATTAGTGAACAATAATAATAATAAGTAGAACAAAAAACCAAAAAAATACTAACACAATAAGAGGTTTATTGCCATCAAATGGTTGCTTATTTTTGTTTTTTTTTAAAGAACAACAAAAATAAAACAAAATAACTTTGTTACAAATATCCTTTGGCAAAAGGACACACAATTTTTGAATGAAATAAGAAAATAAAATTCTTAAGAAAAATAAAAAGGTCTAATATACTTAAAAAGAACAGAGGGGAACACAAGTATAGCAGTCTTATTACAAAAATGAGCAACAATTAATAACTTATTTAATGAATTCCAAGAGACTTCACCACACAGCCAGCTTATGATTTGATTGGTATCTATGAAACTGCATTAGTGTTAACCATTGGTTCCAAGTAGTTTTTTTAAAGTTTTCTCTATATGTTGTAAAAAAGTGATTATCAATTTATATTATGATAATAAACCGAACAAAATTTACAATCGGTTAAATTTTTTGTATACATATAGATACTCTATGTAGCTCGTAAGACATCTCCGTTTGAGGTATAGCCAAAATTCGTCACTATCACCACGTGATGTTAATAAAGAAAATAATTTATTTTAATCTTTTTGAAACAAAAACTTTCCGCAACGAAAGCAATTTGTAAAACACCGCATTTTGAAACTTTCTTTCAATATACTATAAGTATCCTTAACTCATACATACTACCAAATATAATCTTTCTGCCAAATTTCATAAAAATCCGTCCATACGTTCTCAAGTTAATAACCCTGTATGTCCTTGAGCCAAAATTAGAGCGTTTTTGAAAAGTGTAAGCTTTAATCTTATTTTGTGTTAGGTATCAATTCAACATGCAAATGTTTTCAAGATTTTTTCAAATTGTGTTCATTTAAAAATATTTATTTTTTGAAATTTTACAAAATCCTAACTTTGATGCTTTCTCACTTCCAAACCGTGCCATAGACACAAAAAATTACTTTACAAACTATTTCATAAATTTTCTTTTCTATCGATATAGCTTAATTTCTTATTAAAAAACACACATTTAGAGCATTTATGGTCAATTTAAAATACCCGGTCTGGAGGCGAGATTGCCGTCACATCATAGATCCGCTGGATATTTTTCAAACTTTCCATATATATTGAACCATGCTTAAGAAAATGCTTTAATTTTGTGGTCTTAAAGCGCCCTCTAGAGGAAATATTGGAAACCAAATTTGATACTTTGAGAGCATATAAATCCTTGATTTTTGAAAATATTGGAAACCAAATTTGATACTTTGAGAGCATATAAATCCTTGATTTTTGAAAATATTTTAAAACTTTATATATATCTGCGAAGTTTGAGTTTGATTGACAAATCTATTTTTGTATACATCATTATACAAATTGTTTAAGAAAACCCTTATATTATGCTCACTTAAAAGTTTTTTATTTTTTTTTTGTATTAGGAGACAATATCGAATTTCAAAGAGTAATAAGGTACGTCTAAATAGAAAACAAAAAATGAATCACTTTTGAAGTAAACGTATGTATTTCTTTTATTAACTCCCCAGTGAGAAACTGCCAGTGGTACAAACAATCAAGCACTGGCATACCACTGATTAACTGATGAATTTTAAATAAATTACTGGCAGAACACTTGTCTAAGGCAAGCGCCTACTAAGGCGTTTTTTTCAATATTTGTTTTTCAATAATTTTAGTGGTCTGTAAAAAAAAAAAACATTGGCTGAGACCACTTTGCCAATGTGGGCAAAAAGTGTTTTTCCCACTGCAGAAAGCATTTATTTTATAAAAATGATGATGATTTGTTTAAAAACAGTTTCTAGTCGGAAGGTTCCGAGTTCGATCCCGGTTTCAGACATACATTTTTTTGTGATTTTTTTTTTATACTTTTTAATATATTTATATAAAATCGATTGTTTTCTTTCTGGAAAAGCTCTTTTAAGACCAATTTATTGTTTCCCAACGTTGGCAAGTTGTTTTCTGCCATTTGCCAGTGTGGACTTATTTGCGCAGCCACCTGTTAGCTAGCACCGGAGTGGATCTTTGATAGATATTTTGATGTGTTATTGTTTGACAGAGACATGTGGACCAATCAATCCTGGGAACTTGAAGATGGTTCTCAGGTGTGGTTCACTGATGGCTCTAAGCAGTCGAATGGGAACACGGGTGCGGGCGTCTTTGGACCAGGCTTCCAGCGTGCCTTACCTATGGGAAAATATCCGTCCATTTTTCAGGCGGAGATTTGGGCCATCTGTGTCTGTGCAGGGGAATGCCTGCGAAGAGGAACTCGCAGATCTTGCATCTACATTCTTTCCGACAGTCAGGCTGCACTGAGGGCCTTAATGGCTTATAAGGTGTCGTCCGGGTTGGTCATGGAATGCATTCAGAATCTCAATATTCTCGGTAGAGGCAACTCTCTAACCTTCGTGTGGATTCCTGGTCATGAGGGGCATGAGGGCAACGACAGGACAGATTGTCTTGCCAACCGCGGGGCCCGAAAGCCCTTTATTGGTCCTGAACCATTCTGTGGAATACCTGCGGGGTGTGTTAGGGAAAGGCTCAGGGCATGGAGAGAGTCTGAATTCTCTGGTTACTGGGAAAACTCTCCTGGTCAGCGCCAGGCTAAAAGATTGATCTCTTTTTGTAGTAGGGGGTCGAGGCGACTCTTGTCGCTTGACCCTCAGATACCATCTGCACAAGAAGGGTTAATCGGACACGGATTTGTGTAGGTTTTGCGAGATGGTGTCTGAGACCACGGAACATGTTCTCTGCGAATGTCCCAGGCTTTGTGATAGGAGACTTAGGTTTCTAGGTGATCGCTTCATTTCGCCTTCCGACATCGCGAACATTTTGCCTAATAGGATAATTGGCTTTATAGGTAGCTTGATTTTGTAGGTAACCTTAGGCAGCACAAAAGACCTACATTGGTCGCGGTGCATAGTGCCTTCTGATATAATCTAATCTATAATCTATAATCTAGCGTTTATTATTCACTTACGTTTTAAGCTATCAAGTATTATATCTCTCGTTAGCTTATGCACGGCTCCAAGGGGAGTGAAATAGGGAAATTTTACTTTTAAGAAAAGCACGATTCTTCGATTAATGTGTTGCTGTCTTCCAAAAGGGGATAGAGTGGAGATGAAAGGTGGCGAAATATGTAGGGCTTTAAATATTGCAACAAGGAAATTGCGCGAAATAATACTTCTTATCACAGCTGTTGTGCGCCATCTGATGAAGATTTGACGAATTCGTTGATGTTTTTGAGTTCATAGCCAAGTTATGTTGTTTTACTTGGGTAAGTGTTAAGGGAACACCGAGTAAATTTTATTTTGTATTCAGCTACAATTCTTGGATTGAAACTTTTTTTCAAAGTTTACCCCCACCACCCCAATACTTGATCTGGAGCCGCCACTGCGGTAGCTCAGGGGTTAGAGCTATTGGCTGCCAATTTGACGGCCAGGTTTCGAGCTTTAAAATTTTATTTTGGAAGAGCTTCTGACATAAAATCTACGATTTCAATGTTAAACTTATTGTTCTTTTTTTTTTTAACAATTTCTTTTCTATTTTTAATTAGTAAATTAGCATGTATTATAACTAGCTTTTTTATAAAATTTTTTTATTAATTTTGCCAACTCGCCTCAACAATGCCATATTATCGCTGAGGCATCATATCTGAGTTATATGAATAAAAGTGAATTTTACAAAAAAAATAAAAAAAAAAAATTATTTTTAGATCACCTACTTCAAGGTTTTACCAACATTTTGCAAACGTTGACAATTTTGTGTCCCCAGTGCTTATCCAATACTTTTTGAACAGACGGACCTTTTATTATAATTTTGCGATTGGGAAAGCACTTGTTGCCAGCACTTACACCACTTGCTACAGTGCTTTGCCAGCGGTCGTCAGTTTCTGTTTTTCGGACTGGGTCCTTACACTACACAACCAAACACTCATACAGTTGCCCATATAAGAAATTTTCACCACAATTTTAACATTTTATGCCGTGATTTTATCTTAAAATATAAAAAAAAAAGAAAGAAAAATAAAAATCTAAATTTAAACATTGTACGTATGGATGTATGGATGTATGTATGTATGTATGTATGGTTGAAATTTATACCCATTATAAATTAATTAAATATTTACCGCATGTGTTGTTACACAAGCCTGCATAAAATAATTTTCCTTGATTTTTTTTTCTTCTTCTTTCTTTATATTTCAGAAACCACAACATAATTTTCCACTTCATAAATTTCGAGGTTAGAGAATGTTAAAGTTTTAAAACCTTTTTGCTTTTTTATTCTTTAAAGCTTAACTAAGAAATTTAAAATTTATTTATTATTATTATTTTTTATTTCATTGGCTAGAAGCTTTTAGTTGAAAGCATGTGTGATTTTCCCTTTTTGGTGAAAATTTTTGCTTGCATAAGTTCTTTTTCTTTTAGTTTCTTTAATGTAAGTCTTAAATCATTTGGTAAATTTTGTTCCTTGCTGTTGGCATCTTCTAGGCTTTGCATACATCTTTTATGGTCTTTCTTTTCTGCTTTTTGTTTTAAGGGGCTTTTGTAAGTAGAGTAAAATCACTTTGTGGAAGGTATATTTTTTTTGTGGATGGTTAAAAATAAAATTTCTTTGCTAATTATTAATAGTCAAGTGCATTTGTATAAAGCAAATATGGGACTTTTGAATTGTTTAGAAAATAATTAAATCCCGAGTAAAAACGTTCATATACAATCATATCTTATTTAACCGACGAAAGAAGTTCCGATATAATCATATATGATTATATATGGTACACTCAAAAAAAATAAGTTGGTAGAAAAGTTAGTCTTGTAAATCAAGTATACTATTTTTCAGCAAAAAATGTGTTTTCAGCTAAAATTTAAGTTATACATATTCAGCACTTAACTGTTTTGAACTAATGTTTTACTAATATTTTACTAATGTTTTACCAATTTATTTTGCTAAAAACTTTTTGCTGATAAGCAAATTAATAGTGTGGACGACAACCATATTGATAGATATACGCAGAATGAAGTAGATGCAGCGGCGTGTCAAGATATAGTAGAGAAGCGGAAAATGATACTAGAAAGTACAACTCTTGTAAGATATATAAAAATAAATCCACCAGGAAGATTTTTGTTTCTGTTTTTCATAAAGCAAAAGGACTCAAACAATGTGTATACATTAGGGGTGCCGAACGGGACTGATTTTTATAAATCCCAGGATTCGGAATTTTGAAAACTGCAACCCCGGGATCCCGGGATTTTTCGGGATTGCGGTATTTCGGGACAAATTTATTTATATTTTTTTAGTTCATAGAAAACATTTAAATAAAATCTTACAGTATGAAAAACAAACAAAAACTATCAACTCACTATTGGCCAAGTGTTCCCTTTTCAACCCAGTATTTTTAAACGTTACATTTTTTATTGATAAGTATAATTAAGCGGTTTAAAAATCTTAAACTAAATTAACATATTTAATTCAAGCGTGAATAAAAACTAGTGGAAGATTGTTGTTAAGAGCTACCAAATAATTTTTGGAAAAAATCTATTTTATACATTTTTTGATGGAAACGTATTCAAAAATTATTTTAAAATATATAATAATCGTACATATTTTTTATTGTTATGTAAAAGAGACAATATGAAAATGTCTTCTCCGCTAAAAATTGGTTCATCAGTCGTGCATAGTTTTTGATAATCTGACCATGAATCGGACCATGAATTTTTTAAATTAAGAAAGTCTAAAATATTCCAAAATTTATTCTGTTTTGACTTAAAACATAAATAATGGCTGGTTTATATTAAATTACTAAAAAACTTATAAATTGTCAAAATACACGATATTTAAAAAAAAAAATAAAAATCGGTTAATTTACAAAATGAAAGTTTCATATATATTTGAATAAAGATTTGTTAACAAATTTATACAAAACTAAAATTTTTTAAATCACTTCAACCGTCTTTTGTTTAAAAAAAATAAACAAATTACTTAATGAACAATTTTTCTATATATCTGCGAAGTTTGGTTAAAAAATATCCAGCGGATCTATGACATGTCTTCAATAAGTTAACGATGTAAAAATTAAATTTATTGATGATCAATGAAAATGAAAATTATTCAAGTTTGAGGCCATACTCTATATTTCTTTATTAGGATATTGTCCTAACAAATAATCTATAGAGTTATTTTATTGATGATCCTTAAAAATAAATTATTATTCTTATCAGTCTATTAATTCAAAAGTATTTTAATTAATTTATATCGGAAGGTTAAAAAATTATTCCAATTTTTCTTTCAAAGGCAATTCATTGCATATTAAATATTTAGTTATTAAGTTTTATTTCAACCAATTAAATTGATTTAAGTTAGATTTATTTACTTTTGTGAAATATTGTAAAAGCTGAATTATGATTTTCAAAATTTCGGGATCGGCACCCTAGTATACATATAAATTGTATAATATAAAATCTTAAATAAAAATATGTTGTTTGTAAGGTATTTCCTTTGGGCTAATTTGGTCAATTGTCTGATAATTAAATTAAAATAAAAAATAATTTATTTAATTTTTCACTCGACGTTTCTTTGGCTTATTTCCAATTTCTTCAGGAGTTTTTTTATTTGTTAAATTCTGGCAAAAACAAAATGTTTTTTAGATAAATAATTTTAAATTACAAAATTTATGTTTAATAAAGATATTTTAAAACTAATATCACAGTTTAAACTTACGATTTTATTTTACATTGTCAGAAAATATCATTAAATTAAAACTAAAAACGGGACTTCACGACTCAAAATTAATAATTATTATATTATATGTTCTAAATATCTTCCAAAACGATTCTAAAAACAGAGTTTTTGTTAAATTCCATTTTATTTGTTGAAAAAAATTCTGGAAAAGAACTTTATTAAGATCTCATAATAAGTCTTATGAATTTCATATAAAATGAATTTACTTCCTTTTAAGAAAAACCCAAATTTGTTTGATTGTGCTAATTAGTAAAGTATTTGATTTTAAATCACAAAATACGTATACGTACCGTGCATCTTCATACAAGAAGTTCACCATTACGTATGAGCAATAATATCATAATATGGCATTTTAAATAATAAGTATACGCCTCGTTATAATATCTTATAAAAGATTAGATTTTTTGTTCGTCCTTTTTGTTAAGCTACCCACACACTACGCAATACATGTTCTTGTGGAACTTTTGCTATTGTCCCAAAAATTACCAATGTGTATGTCAAACATATTGCAAGGTTGTGCAAAATATTAGAAAAAAGTTGAAATTTGTATATCCCTCCGCAGCAGAACAAAACAGTAGTGCCATATTTTGCGCAAAAGTATTGCAATATTTGCTAAATTTACAACCTCGTCGTTTAGGTTTACTGATCCTATACCCTCTTATAGATCTAGAGGTCTACTAATAGGTTTAGAAACCCTTGAATTTCGTAGGTTACTGCAATCTGCTTTATTCGTTTTTGATATTATAAGTGGTGCTATTGATTGTTCTGAGTTGCTTTCCCGTATTAATTTTCATGTTCCACCAAGAAGATTAAGGTTTAATTATATTTTTGATGTACCACTACATCGTACCAATTATGGGCTTAATAGCATTTTAACCCGTACTTTTATTCAAATGAATGAAATTAATAATAAACAGCTAATTACTTTAAAGCAACAAATTGAGTTTTGGACATCAAAAACTAGCTTTAAACAACAATTATATTCCATTATGATGGATTTAGGTATTTAAATAAATAATGTAAATATTAAGATTATTATAAAATTGTTATATCATAGTCTGTAAGGCTTTATGTATCCATAGACTGAATAAATTGAAATTGAAATTAAATGCAAAAGCCCCATATATGCCTTTTTATGTATTGTTGAGAATAACTTGCAAAGCTCCAATGAATTATATTCACTTAAAATATATTTAAAATCTATAAAAAGTAAATACTTAAAAGTATTTATTCATCCGCACACAAGGCTTAGGCCATAATTGACTTAATTTTGGAATCACCAATAAATTTTATAAAAAATATATCGTCCATTTCATGACAGATCGCCCAAAATCTGACATGGCCTCGTTTAAATTCCTCTATTATTTTTTACATATATTTTCAAGGATGTCTATAAGTCACTGCTATTTTCAGTAGCTGGAAATTTTTTAATATCGCATTTTTATTGTTGTTTTTCAGTTTTTAAAAAATTCAAAAATTTTTAAAAGTAGTGATCTTTGAAAAGTCATCTTTCTTAAAGTTGTTGGACTATTTCAAAAATTTAAAAAGCACAAGCAAGCTTTAATTGTCTACTTTACGACTTGTTTTTAAAATACAACCGCTTTTGTGGAAAAATGCTTTCATATTGCAAAATGCAATTTTTGAACGCATTTCACACTTTTTTGAAACGTTGTCATTTTAAAAAAAAAATTATAATTCATGGAATAAGTACCCAGTAAAAAACGCTGCTTACCTGCGAGCAGGTTTGTAAGGGAGTATGCCAAAATGAATCCCTTACAAACCTGCTTACATATGCCACGATTTTTATATGGCGAATTCCCACTTGGAAGCATTACTTTTGGGCAGAATAAGCGCGGGTTTTAGCGCTTACAAAAAGCTGTGATTTCATGGCTTCCAGTAAAATCATATTTCATGTCTATATTATTATGATTAAAAGCAATAATATGAATAATATGTAATTTATTTTACATCAAATTCTACAGACATTCATTTTAGACATAATATAACAATTTTATTGTTTTACCGCATCACGTGGTAGCTCCTCAGGAACAGTGAAGTGACTAATTATTTTTTTTAACATACTCGAAAACACCTAACACAATCGGAAATCACTCGGGAAAACTGGTTCAGATCGTTTAAAATCTACGACATGAAACTTTCTGCATTACAACCAGCATCCTCGTAAGGGATTAACGTAAGCTGCTCACAACCTGCATCATTGTAAGGGAAAACAGTAAGCTCAACAAATTTTTTTGTTTACTTTTATACGAACAACATAATATGAAGCACTTACTTCAGCGCATTTGTTTTATCCTGCTTCTAAAAACACGAAAATTTTTTACTGGGTAACAACTTTGACTTTTAAAAATTTTTTTTTTTTATAAATAGCTTATAAAAATAATTTTTTTTTTGGTTTTTTAGAATTCAAAATTTTTTTTTTAAAATTTAAAAAACAAAAACCGTAACAGCACTCAACTCCGAAGAGCATAATTTTCTAAAGTATATTGAATATTTTCATTATTTAAAAATCATTAGAAAACTGTAATTGTCTAGTTTACGATTAATGGTTAAACAATTACAGCTGATTTCTAAAGTACATTTTAAATGCAAAAGCGATTTATTAATGAACCTTGCATTTAATATGCATTTTTGAAAAATAAACGTTATTTTTGTATTTCAAATCGTAAAGTATAAAACTATAGCTTTCAGAAAATGTTTAAATTATTGAAATAGTCAATTACCTTTGGATAATAATGCTATTCAAAGTTCGGTGCTATTATCATTTTTTTTAACATAACTCAAAATTATGAAACAAAACTTTAAAATACTAAATAATTTTTTTTTATATGATAAAATATAGAAAGCTATTTTTGAAAAAATCATTAAAATAGTTAGCCTTCTGGTCCCAAAAGAGTCGATTTTTTTTTTTTTTTTTAAATTATAAACTTTCCAAAAATGATAACGTTTTAAAAGCCTAAAGGTGGGAAAAGTGCAAAATGCAATAAAAGTGCAAATTGCATTTGCATTATAAATGCATTTCCGTCAAAATGTGGTTGTTTTTTAATTAGATAATTTAAACTTTCATACGCTTTTTAAATCTTTGAAATAGTCATCTACTTTAGGAAATATACTTTTATAATATTTTTTTTATTTTAAAAAAAATAAAAACGGGACTTAAAACGTGAGTTTTTACAATTTTAAGGATCTGAAACGGTAGTGAGTAATATACATCCCGACGAAAAAGGTTCCGATATAATCATATATGATCTCATCTGATCCGAACAATATCCTCAAATTTTATGAAATCAATTTTTACACTTAGAAAATTATGTTGGTAAAGACGGTAAATGAAATTTCATTTAAAAAAAGGACGACTTACATTTCATTAAATTCAACTAGCATTGTCATTTGTTTTTTAATGTTCAAAAAATGACTAACAATTGTAGTAAAAATGAACCACATGGTAGTAAAAAATAAACAAACATTTATTTATTTTTATTTTTTTAAATAACAAAAAACATTGTAAAAAATTTACATTCATTTCATTACAATCATAAAACAGTCATTTGATGTGGTTTGGTTTTTTAAATGAGCTACAAGGTTAGTAGAAAATGTTATTTGTTCTACAAGTGACTGACATTTACATTAAAAATAAAGAAACTGTATTACAACCCAAACAACTACATATTTTTAAAGCAGAAGTTTCCTGAGTGTTTGAAATTCATTTTGCAATTAACTTAAAGTATCACTTACAATATTTAAAAATTTCAAATTAAGAATCAGAGGGGCTCAAAAATAAACTGAGTTTTTCAGAAAGTATATTTGAAATTTAATATAAAATTTTATATACGCCAAATTTAAATATTTATTGCCACGCATGGGAAAATCAATATGCATCGATATGCATAACAAGAGATCACATGTAGTTAAACTACTTACTTCGAATTTCGTTATCAAATCCTATGTCCTTACAAAAGGACATTTAAAATTAAATTTTTAAACAAATTATTTTAATATTCATTTAATGATGCCAATATTGATATCAAATGAAAGATAATAATCTCTGCAATTCCACAAAATTATTTTTCGTTTTTTCACGACCAATAATTTTAAAAATGTCCTTTCAAAAATTTGATAATTCAATATCCTTGATTGTTTTAAATAATATACTGTGATATAAACATCATATATCGCACAACTAGTTCAAAAGTGACTCAACTCAAAATTTTTAATTTTTCAGAAATCGAAAAAATATATTTGCAAGTTTATACCAATTGAAACATAAAGAAAGACATAACTGTTTTTTAGCAACAGTTAACAACAACAAAATACACTGATATTTTTTTTATAGATACACAAGTGTATTCTTCATAGTTTAGGCATAAACCCAAAAAATTAAAATTTTGAGTTGAGTCACTTTTGAACTAGGTGTGCGATATATGTATATTAGGATGGGGCGATTAGTATGGAAGGAAAAAAATCTTAATGAGCGCTTCGCGTTTCTGATTCTTGGGATTGTACTGAGCAAAAAAGTCTACTAGACCACACGTCTACGGTGAAAATCGAGCTTCCAGATTTTGACTTTACGGCAAAAAAGCCCTATTTTGAAATTAAAAATAACCCCTTAAAGCCCACCCACAAATATGATTATCTGCTAGAGAATCTTGCAAAGAAGAGATTGATACCATAATCTTGTATAAGCTCCTCCTACTTCCTGATATACGGCAAAAAAGCCCTATTTTGAAATTAAAAATTAACCCCTTAAACCCCACCCACAAATATGATTGATGCATTAATCTGCTAGAGAATTTTCCAAAGAAGAGATTGATTGATAATCTTGGATAAGCTCCCCTACTTCCTAAGATATGTCCATCCCACACATTGTTACTTTCACAAAATACAGCTAAAAAGTCAAAATCTGGAAGCTCGATTTTCACCGTAGACGTATGGTCTAGTGGACTTTTTTGCTCAGTACAGAAACGCGAAGCGCCCATTAAGATGTTCAAATCGCCCCACCCTTATGTATATGCTTTGAAAATAGCATTTCGCTTTGTAAAAAAACTTTTACTCAAAATATCAAACAAAACTGTAATATTTACAAAATTTTTGCTATATTTACCTCAAATTTCGCAGAATGCAAATAACAGTTTATTTTGTTAAATTAATTGCAAAAAAATGATAGATTGTTGATTTCATAAGGGCAGAATTTTATTCGTTTTACAGGTTTATTTTTATGAGTGTACTCAAATTTCAGATTTCTAGCTTTACAAGTTTAGGAATAACAAAAAATATATGCACACAGATAATAATCCATGCGTAAAATTACAAAAAATTTAAAAATAACAAAAATTTTCGTAAAATAAAAGAAAATTTGTACATTTTACTAAAGTTTTTGTAGTTTTGACAATAATTTCGTATTTTTATGCAAAGATTATTTTGAGTGCATTTTGCTACATTTGCAAAACAAGGACTTTTTAAGTTTTATTTTATCCTTTTTCAAAAGCGTATAAATCAAAGCTTCACGGACTGCGGGTTCTATATTTGCGACCATTTGAACAGTATGTATTTTTATAAATTTTCAACAAAATTTATGACGATTCAAATGGGTCAAAGGACCTATCGCGTGACCGGTCCATCGTAAACTTTGTGCATTTGTAGTGTTTGTGATATTTTCTATATTTCCTAAATTAAACATCTACTCGAAAAATATAAAACTGTTGTTAGCCAGCCAACATGCAGTGGCAGCATTCGCTTAATCGGTGGAGATAAAAGCGGTTAATTTAGCAAATTACAGAAAAAATAAAATTGGTGTTAGCCAGCATACATGCAGTTGCAGCATTCGCTCAGTCGGTGGAGATAAAAGCGGTTCATTTAGCAAATTACAGAAAAGCTTAATCCCTTTTTTTTCTTTAATAATGGCAGCAGGGGAAGAATAAACAAAATGTAGAATCAACAAAACAAAAAAAAAATAAAAACAAAATTTATTTTACCATAAAATTATGAAAGCAAATAACTTGCATTTATCTCGTGTAACTTAAGCTAAATCATAAAATCTATAAATTACTTTTATTTACAAAATGTTTAAGAGATTATAAGATATTATAGAAATTATATTTTATTTTATTATTCCGCCTTTAACATATCCCCAGGGCTTTCGAACGGCAGCAACAACACCAACAACAGCGAACAACATAAACAACATTGCTTATCACAATTGAGTTAAAATATATCTAACCTTGAAGAATTGACAACATTATAATAATTTAAATTGTTTAGGTAATAAAATTATACAAAATACAATGAATAAGGATAAAACTTCACAGCCTTAATATACCTGAAGAGAATTTCTTACACTCCTTCCTCATATTTCATTACAATATTTTGAGGCATTTTTTTATGGCCTATTAAAAGGCGCGTCAAATGACATTTAAACTTCCTCTTGTCAAGATGTACTTCAGAAAGAAAGCACGAAACACTTGCTTTAGCAACGTTAAAATAATCATCAGCAATTTCTAAACAAAAAAATATTGTTAACAATTTTTGTTTATTGCCGTTGGTTTTTTTTTGTTTTTGTTAACAAAAATACTTATAATGTACATATGGTTTCTTATATTTTTCATACTTTGCACTAAGAAAAATATGATGAAAAAAAAAACAATTTCACAGGAAGTTTTTGGTAAAAGGCAATAAAATTGACAAATTACATTGTATGATCATATGCAAGAATAAATATAATGGAAGTGTTTACCCACCGTATACTTATATCCATTCATACTTACATACGATACATAAAGTAGTAAAACACTTTTTTTTTCCAAGTATACTTTAAGGAGCAACATGTGTTCTGTTTAGTGCACTATGGGATAAAAGGGCTTTAAATATCCCAGCAAGCATGGCCATATAAAGAAGATTCGCCGATAATATAGTCTGGAAGAAAACATTTATTGCCGGCAATAATCTTTTTCGTATTGCGGAAGTTGTTACCCCACGGTGATACTTTCAGGCAATACGAAATCAATTCATCTGGAAGATAATTCCGTAAGATTAGTTATCGCCGATTTTTCTTCCCGGCGATAATTTGGCGATAAACAATGACTGCAAATATCGACAATTTATCTTCACGGCGATAATTTGGCGATGTTTATAGCCAAACTATCGCCGGGAATATAAATTGCCGATAATTTCAGATGATATTTATTACCAAGTTATCGCCGGTAAGATGAATCGGCTATATTGCCTAAATGTCACCTGGGAGATAATAACAAGATATCGCCCTACTGTCACCCATGAGATAAACATACGGTTTTTATGTTATTAAATTTGACGATTTATTTCGGACAAAATTTACTAATTAAAATAGATAATGCAATGGCCATTAGAGAATAAAATGGATCTAAATCCATTGAAAACATTTGTGTACACTTATTGAACATATTTCGCATTACAACCCTTTAGGAATATATTTGGATGATAAATTATCGTTTGAATTCCATATAAGCATGCTTATCTCAAGAATATGTTTTTCCCTTAAGCGTATAAATAGTGTTGCTTTTTACTTTCCACTGAAAACGAGAAAATTTATAGCGAAAACATTACTTACGCCCGATTATATTATATGGATTGGAAATTTACACGGGTTGTAGTGGCACATAATTTGAGAAGGTAATACAATGTTTTACCGTATAATAAGGTTTGCGTATGGCTTGCGGTTCAGGTCTCATGCAACCGAGTGTGTCTTTGATTTCTAAGGTACGAGTTTTACAGATTATGTTGACATGCGTTTATTGATATTCTTTTTCAAAATTATAAAATATGGCATGCCTGAGTATTTTGTATACCGCTTTAGTTTTGGGCCGTCTACTAGGGCATTTAATTTGGTAAGTCCGAGAATTATTACGCTATATGCAGAACTCGTTTGTGGCCAAAGTATATAGACTTTGGGATTCTGTGATTTCTTATAGGGATAGAAACTTTGGAGTGAGTATGGGAACGTTTAGGAACATTGTGGCCAGTTGTATTTAATATATATTGAGTGGAATGCTATGATTTTATTGAAAATATTAGCTTCTTAATGTTGATTAAGTCTTATAAAAGCTGGCTATATAATCAAATATTGTTTCTGTGATCGGTGTCTTACAAATTCGGGCTACTAGGGTTTGGGTTGTTTATTTAGGTTTAATTATAAAAATTTTTGTATATTTTTTTTTAAGCTTAAGTTATTACAGATACATTAATCTTACTCATAGACTACTATGTAATCGTTTGGCCAGTGGTGGCTTTTAGATTATGAATAAATAAATGAAATGAAATAATTTGTGATATCGCTCATTTACTAAAAGACTGTTAAAATTAAAAAAAAACTCGATTTTTGAGTTAATGATGCAGAGTGATTAGCTATATCATGCTTCATATTGTGTAAAAATTTGATATTAATATCATGTATACTTTTCGAGTTAGAGGAGAATATATTTTATTTTTTGTGGAAAGTGGGTGCAAAGAGCATATATTTTATAGAGAAACTGTGCTAATTACGGGTCTCTCGATAATTGGCGAATTCGCACACAACTCTCACTAACACGTGGATTCTCCCGATTTGTGCTCTCCGATCATAATGAAATTTGGATAAAGAAAATAAAAGTAAGGGACACGTTTTTTTTAGGGGCCCGTTCTCATGTTTAGGGGTTAAAAAGTGGTGTCAAAAATAGCCCCAATTTTCGTTTTTTTCGGCTTGTTTCGAATTGTTTCAAAGAAATTTTAGACAAATGGGTTACCAAATGAAAGAGCTTTTGAAGATACATTAACTGGTATAAGAAATATATCCGACACTCGTAGTTAGATTAAGCTAAGAAATATGTATATTAATGACTATTAAATTTAATCGAGGTAGTGTATGAGCTTTTTCCAACATTCGTTATTGTTCGACTTTTATGCGACTTTTTCCGAAGAGCTTTTTAACCTACATTTTAAATACTTTAAATAACTGGCAACTCTAACACACTACATAGGCAATATTAGTATCAACATTTTTTTTTCTCTAGTAGATTAAAACTGCGTTCAAAAAAAATCTGAATTTCATTAGTTTCAGACATGTTTCCATACAAAAATGTATTAACGTCGGTCTTAAACGATAGAAAAATTCGGGTCCCTTATTTTTTTCTTCTTTATCACAATATATTTAGAACCCATCCGTAAGGGAAAATGCATTATAAACACTATTTACAAAAAATGTGACCAAATAAATAGAGAAAGGGTCAAGCGAGGCAGATATGGATTGAAAAGTTTAAACTTGTTTTCTGCAAAATCGTGTTTTTTAAGATATGTCGGTCTTTTAGTAAGTGAGCGATATGTATGTATCCGAAAAAGATGTGTTTGACGAAAATGTCAAAATTCAACACCCTCCAACTCGAAGAGACATTAACTGATCCCACTGAAATTCTGTGTCATAACTGCTATCCAATAGAACTTAATCATATGCAAGTTTCATCCCGATTAGAAGACATCAGGTTTAAAAGTTCGGTCACTTGTGATGAAATCCGCCATATATATTTAAAGCTGAACTATTTCTAAATCCGTTTAAATATTGAAAATCGATTGACCCATTTTTTACCGAACATGTATTCCTTGCAAATTTTGTTTACAAACTTGGTAGGAAGATGCGTTGTTTTCCCAGTATGCATTTTCAGTAAATTTTGTAGCCTAATCGCGCCCTCTGGTGGTGTTAGAATTAATTAAAATTTAAACTTTGAAGTATCAACATTTTTTTTTTCTCTAGTAGATTAAAACTGCGTTCAAAAAAAATCTGAATTTCATTAGTTTCAGACATGTTTCCATACAAAAATGTATTAACGTCGGTCTTAAACGATAGAAAAATTCGGGTCCCTTATTTTTTTTCTTCTTTATCACAATATATTTAGAACCCATCCGTAAGGGAAAATGCATTATAAACACTATTTACAAAAAATGTGACCAAATAAATAGAGAAAGGGTCAAGCGAGGCAGATATGGATTGAAAAGTTTAAACTTGTTTTCTGCAAAATCGTGTTTTTTAAGATATGTCGGTCTTTTAGTAAGTGAGCGATATGTATGTATCCGAAAAAAGATGTGTTTGACGAAAATGTCAAAATTCAACACCCTCCAACTCGAAGAGACATTAACTGATCCCACTGAAATTCTGTGTCATAACTGCTATCCAATAGAACTTAATCATATGCAAGTTTCATCCCGATTAGAAGACATCAGGTTTAAAAGTTCGGTCACTTGTGATGAAATCCGCCATATATATTTAAAGCTGAACTATTTCTAAATCCGTTTAAATATTGAAAATCGATTGACCCATTTTTTACCGAACATGTATTCCTTGCAAATTTTGTTTACAAACTTGGTAGGAAGATGCGTTGTTTTCCCAGTATGCATTTTCAGTAAATTTTGTAGCCTAATCGCGCCCTCTGGTGGTGTTAGAATTAATTAAAATTTAAACTTTGAAGCTTTGTTCGCACTTAAAGGATTAACATTTTATAAAAATTTATTTTTGTGTATTTACAAGTCAAATGTCTGTCAAAAAATTGTACAAAAATGCAAGTTTGAACACGCCAATAATAGAATTTAACATTGCTACAAAATGGAACGATATGGAATGCAACGGAGAACGAGTGGAATCGGTACACTTAACATATTTGTATTATCGATACGCGTTGTTTTAGTCTATTTTTGAACACTTTTGTCCGTTTTGCGATATCTCCCTTGGTTTTCGAGATACTAGCCATTTTATAAAATTGCGTTTTTTTTTAAATCACCGGTATCTCCGAAACTAAACGAGATTGGGCAAAACTGACAAAATTGTTATTCCACTTAATACACCCCCAGCGAAAAAAGAGTGGAAAAAGATGTAGTAAAATCATCACATATTCGGATTCAGATGTATGTGTAAGGTCATGAAAGATTGTATTTTGGGTGTCCTTTTTCATAGAACTTAATTTGTTATTTTTAATTAGTGGTTAAGGTGTGATGCCAAGTCACATCTTATTTACCGAGTGATAACGTGACCAACTGTTTTTGATCAAAATACTCGGCAATTTTTTGTCAAAAAATACGGATTTGAAATTTTTAATTAAAATTTTAAGTTTCTTAGTTGAAATGAATTGAAGAAGGTTTAAGACAATTTGGAACTGACAAATTAATGACAATTTCTTACAATAACATTTTAATAATACTTTTTTTCTTCAGAAACTATTTTTTAAAAACAAATTTCTAAGTTAAATTTGAGTATTTTGGTATTTTTTATAAAAAATATTGTTAGCTATTTTTTACACTTTTCCGAAAAGTTTTCAAATCGTTTAAAGGGCTTATGTAAAATTCTCCCCAAAAGAGTTGTGTAAAAAATTCTGGAAATTAACAAAATTTTTTGTTTTACTTTTTTTTCGTAAAAAAAACTTTTATCAAAAAAAAAAAAATATATATAAATTCACTTATTAGACAAAACACTTTAAATTTGCATATTTAGAGATCCAGTTTCTTTTAAAAATAAAGAATAAAATTAATATTTTCTTTGCATGGCTTAAAAATTGGGTTTGATACAACAAAATTTTGAAATTCCATTTCTTGTTCTGTTAATTTCAATTAAAACATTTTACTATCGTTTATGATAAATTTAGATGTTCTAAAATACAACAAGCGGGATTTTGGTTTAAAATGGGATAATCCCACTAAAATCGGCATGGTTGGTCGGGTTACTTATATACAAATAGTAGGATTCTTTTTTTTTACTAAGCGGCCACAGAGTGATTTTTTTTTTTTACTTTTAATATAAATTTTAATACTCCGATGAAACAAAGTTCTTTCCCAGTTCAATACAATTTCGTTACTTGAAACTAATGTTTCAATTCCACTCATTTTCCGTTCCATTCCATATCGTTCTTCATGTTTCGTCCTTATATTCCACTCATTCTTCGTTCAATTAAATTTAGTTTCCAATATTAAGCACTCCAATTCCGCTATTTGTTTGTTTTATCCTACATCGTTTCGAATACAAAAATTTTGTATTCCATCCATCTTTTAAAAAATTATGTATTTTTTTTTTGTAAACAAAACCTTTTTTTTTTTTATCAATTTTAATTAGTTTTTTTATGCATTAGCATGATTTAATTATCATTAATAATGATTTTTTTAATGGAAAATATTTCATTATCATTAAATGGAAATGAAATTTTTTTCATTTTCATCAACAAATGCTAATGAAATTTCAATGGTAATGAAAAATTCCCATGTATGGCTAAGAATCGGTGAACTTAAAAAAAAAAATACAAATTATATAGATAAATTTTGAATCAAGATTGGTTCATAAAATTACATAAAATTAAAATTCTAGGATTTATACATAATCTCTTAAAGTTTCTGTTTCTGTTGCAAATATTTCCACCAGAGGAAGCTTCAAGGAAAAAACAAACGAAATTTCTTTATAAAGCATTCTTCTATATATCTGCAGAGTTTGGTTAGAAAATCTCTAGCAAAACTAAGACATATCCTTAATGATTTAAAATACTTAATTAGCAAAGATTCTTTGCCCATTGTGCTAGCTCCATAGTGCAGTCATATATTTTTTTTGCCTGCCTTGTGCTAAATTTCTAAAATATTACTTGTACTTATTTTTCGTAAATAAAAATGGCAGTACTTTGTTGTTTATTCATTTGGATGGATGTGAGCAAGTGTTGAAAAGGGGTAAATTTTAATATAATTTTTATGTTACTTTGCGTTTTTGCTGTTGCCTTTTTTCCATCATCTTCAGCTACAACCACAATGTAGCATATTTTTAGGCGTTTGACAAATATGCTTTATACTTAAAAATGCTACAATCTTTCTTACACACACACACAAACACACACACACAAAAACACATTTAAAACCACTAGCCCTATCGCATACTTATTCTTGCTCTGCCACTTTATACATTTATTCTTTCATTCAATATGTATAACTAAATATAAAACAACAAAGTTGGTTGTTTTTGTTGTTGTTCTTGTTGCTATTAGTGCAAGTAAGTGTAAGTGTGAGTGTAAGTAAGAGTGTATGCGTGTTGGCAATAGAATTTGCATAGATTTACATATGAGGAAAAGTTAAAGGAAAAATAAAAAAAAAAACAAATATGATGCTTAAAGTTTTCCTCAAGGCTTTCAGTTATGGGTTTTTGTGTTAGGGTGTCCCCTAAAAATTGATTTTTTCATTACATACCCCCAGTTTTATTGCAAAAGGTTACAAACAGAAAAATCGAATTTCGGCCGAAAATGGCACATTTTTATTAAAACTTCCAGAAATTTTAAATTCTAAATTTTGAAAAATTTTATTTTTCACTTCATATAATATACTCAAATATAGAATTCTGACTCCATCGGATATCATTAACCCACTTTGGCCTGTAATCAAAAATGGCACACAAATGTAATAAAAATTCAGAAACCAATTTTTTTAATGCCTGATTGGAAGATGTCGAGTGCTATATTTATAATTTTTATATTTATATAATTAAAGCAAAAAAAAATAATTTAAAAAATTATAAATCGTGTTTGTGTGTGAAGCGACTCCTTTCCAGGACATTTTTGTGAAAATAGCTTTTTGTCAAAAGTTTAAGTAAACCTTAATGTTTTCATTAAAGTTTGCATAATTTTCGAAAAAAATATAATGATTTGAGTAGACTACAATTATTTTTACTTTTATTTAAAAATCTTTAACCCTTAGTGACCAGGTGCCAAAAAAAGACCCATAAAACGTAATTTATATTACGACTACAATAGTGAAAAGCTTTTAAGCTTATAAAAAAGATTCCACTTGATACAAATAATTATTTTATGCAATTTGATACATATAGAGTTAATGTTTTGACTTTGTACAAAACTACCCACTAGGAAATATCAAGAATAATTCCTTTCAGAGTTTGATTAAATTTGGATAAACGGAAAAAAACTAAAATCGAGTTTCAATTAAAGTATTTGTTGATCTAATTAATAGTTTAATTGAACTCGGTCCTATTAAGGAAATTGTAGTATCACTTAAAAAAATTTGCAACCTGATACTTTCAAACTAATTTTTAGTAGAAAACCACTTTTAAAAATTAAATAAAATTTTCCATAAATCTAACAAAATTGGGGAAAATCACTAAAATAAAAAAACGATAAAATTGGAAAAAAATCGCAAAAATTAAAAATTTAAAAGAAAAATCATAAAAATCAAAGAATCCAAACCAAATACTCGAAATTCCCAAAATTAAAAAATTGCCATATTAAAAAAAAACGACAAAATTGAAAAACAATTGTCAAAATTTAAAAATTCTTGAAGGTAGTCAATTAATAAATGAAAACAAAAAACTCTATAGATTATTTGTTAGGACAATATCCTAATAAAGAAATATAGAGTATGGCCTTGAACTGAATAAATTCATTTCATAACAGAATTATAGGTCAAAAAAACATAATTTTTATTTTTTTTTAATTATAATTATAACAAACTTTTTAAAAAAAAATCTCGCTAAAATTTAAAAAAATAATGAAATTGGGGAAAAAACGTCAAAATGGAAAAATCGTTTAATTATATTTAAGCAAAAAAATTAAAAGCGCAAAAAGTAAAAAAGTAACAACATTGATAAATTTAAAAATATTACCTATATTTTAAGAAAATCGCTAAAATTTAAAAAAAAAATGCCTAAATATAATTTTAAACGTCTATGTCTTGAAAATTTTTTTTAATTTTTGTATTTTTGTTGGAAATTGGACAAAATGTTTAGTTTCTCCCATTCATCAATCCGTTTGGGTGCTTCGTATCTTTCTGGCCGTAGTCAATCTGTTACTGCTAATAACATAACCTCAAAATCGTTACCAGTTCTTAGGGGAGTGCCACAGGGATCAATACTTGGGCCACTACTATTCTCAATTTATACAAATGATCTAGATAAACAATTATTACACTGTAATGTTCACCTATATGCTGATGACGTACAACTATATATTACTAGTCCTTTAATAAAATAAATGATTGTGTTGAAAAAATAAACCTAGATTTAAAACGTGTTCACACATGGGCAAAGGCAAATGGTTTGTGTATAAACCCCACGAAGTCCAAGTGCTTGATAATAACGAAAAAAACACTAAAACTGTCGCTTGAACCTATGATATCTCTGAACAACAAACGAATCGAAATTGTACAAAAAGCTAAAAATCTTGGCATTATTTTTAACAACACACTCACATGGTCTGATCATGTAACCGATGCTGCTGGGAAAACATATTCTATGCTGCGAACGCTATGGAACACTCAACAAGTCACACCGCTTAATATTCGAATGTTACTTGCAAAACGTATATCATGCCAATTTTATATATGGATGTGAACTGTTCGCAAGTTGCGATTCAACAAGCCTAGGAAAACTTGAAAAAACTTTCAATGCAGTATTGAGATCTTCTTTTAATCTGAGAAAGCATGATCATATTTCCCAATTTATAAATAAACTTTATGGTGTTTCTCTAAGAAATCTATTAAAAATCAAATCCTAATGCTATTACACAAAATAATATTCAAACATGAACCAGTGTATCTTTTTGCTAGAATATGCTTTACGCGTTCAAGAAGAACAAATGATATAATACATACTAGATATAGAAGTCAGGTTTCTGAACGTCATTTTTATATAAATTCAATCCGCCTTTGGAACTCGCTGCTACCGCCTAATAAATCTATTAGCAACGCCTTGCATTTTGAGAGAGAGTTATATAAATTTTTTAGTTCAAATTAATACTATCATTCTTTTTATTATGCTTGTTTTTTTACTTAGTTAAAATATATTTGTTTTTTTTTTTCATAGTAATATTTTTTATACAAAACTTTATATTCAATAATGTAATTACAATACAAAAATCCAATACTATAATTATAAGATTTGTATCTTGTTGTATTGGAAATCAAATAAATAAATAAATAAATTTAAAAAAAAATAAATAAATAAATTTCAACGTTTTTTTTTTTAATTTTTGTGATTGTTTTTAATTTGGTAATTTTTTTGACGAATTATTTTAAGATATTTATACCACTGAATTATCTTTCCCAGTAAAAAATACAGTCGTTTAAAAGTACTCAATCGAAAAAGGAACACTGTGCATTTTTATCAAATTTGTGTGCCATATTTGATTCCAGACGAAATTGGGTTAATTATATTTATAAAGTCAGAATTGTGTATTTAAATAATTTGTTGGGCAATATGGCATCGAGTTTAGGCAATATGTAATTTTTTTGAATTAACGCCCAAATTTTTAGCCAAAATTATATTCGGTAAAACGTTAAAATGACGAAAATTAACTAGATGCTTTTAGAGTAAACAAACATTCATTTTAAAATCTTTAATAAGCAAAACTTTTGGATGTGTCAAGGAAATTAGGTTCTCTATGTAGTCCCTAACCTTTTGAAATAAACTCGTTCTGGAAGGGCACATTGTTCGAGGAGATTTCAAAAATATATTCGATGAAAGTTTTTCTGGCGTTCTTCGCATTTGTGTTTAGACTAACTGTATATTTATCTATAACGAACGAAAAGAAATTTTCGTAAAAATAACGAAAATTTTTGCATTTTTGACGAAAGTAAATGTCAATTTCTATCCTTTCGTAATAGATAAACATGCTCTAAGCTTTTTGAATTCTCCAGAATACTGTATACAAGATTATAAGAAAGCAATAAATAAAATAACTCCATCAAACTGCGATAAAAGTATTTGAAGTGCTTTGACCTGCCGTGGAGCACCGGCTGCGCTACAGGCGACCCACCAAACACGAGTCGAGTCGTGTGAGTCGCTGCCGGCTGGCGGGACGGCAGGTCCCAGCGCTTATAATATGTTAATTGCACATTAACCACTTACCTTACTTAAACATTTTTAAAAAATTTTCTTATTCCGCTTGAAGCATTAGTATCACTAAGAAGTACTATGGGTCTTCTCATCATTGTTCCTTCATATTCTCAAATGAATTAAAAATAAATATCTTGAGTTGGATGATTGGCATACCCGCTCAAGTTTGGTAACTTAAATCAAAGATTACATAGATATCTAACTCTTTGACAATTGCTGTCAGAGGACGTAACTCTTGAGCATATGTTGGACATACGTCCTATACCTAAAAACAAAATATTTGCTTGTATATGGAAAATGTGTTTGTTGTTAAAAGAAAAAGAAGCGTTTAATATCTATGTACTCTATGATATAAAATTAAAATTTTTTATGTAAACTAAGAATACTACACAGAAAAAACTAAAAACGGGTTCCAATTAAAAAATTTATTGAATCAATTAGTATTTAATTGACTTTGCACCTATCACGGCAATGATACTATCAATGAAACCTTTTAATAAAATTAAGAAGGAAAAAAAAAGTTATAAATAACTTCTATAAAAAAAAAAAAAAAAAATATGATACTCACAAAAAAAGTGTGTGATCTATACGTTGGTATGTGTGTTTTTTGCAATGCTGAGTCTGTTTGTGTGTGTGTTTGTTTTGTTTGTTAACTTCAAATGTATTTGGTATATTATACTGAAAATTTTCTATTTATGCATACAGTGTATGAAAAAATAATATGATAATTGCGTCTAAAATAAAATATGTATTCATATATTTAAAAGTCAATTAAAATATTAATTGATTCAATTAAATATTTGTTTTAAATAACAAACAACAACTGTATAAAATGAATGTAAAATCATAAAACAGTCATTTGATGTGGTTTGTTTTTTAAATGAACTGCAAGGTTAGTAAAAAATTTAATTTGTTCCACAAATGACTGACATTTACATTAAAAATAAATAAACTGTACATGACATGACATTTTTGTATATCCACTTTTGGGCAATACAACTTTTGAGCTACACGACTTTTCGGTTTTTAGGCTATAAGGTTTTGGGCTCTATTTCCTAACGCCTTTTGACTAAATTAAAGAAATAAATGAAATAAAAAATTCAATTTTTAAAAATTTCGCATTTTGAGAATTTTTAATAAAAATACACGTTTTTAAAAGTGAGCCACTTTCTCTCAAATTTGGAACGGGTTAACGTTTTGCAAAAAAAAATTTCTTTCTTTTATTTGGAACAATTTGCAATAAAACTGGGAGTGTAATGAAAGAAAATCTACAAATCGTTATTTTAAAGGACATCCTAATATGCCTATGTATGTGTGTGTATAAACGCAAATGAGTATTTAAGTAGTGAAATGAAACATGTGTTAGATTAAGTGGGTAGAAGAACAAAAAAAAAAAAAAACCATAAATTTAGTACATGAAAAAAATGACAAAATAAAAGTGGGATCAACTACAGTTAGTAGCTGTATAGATGTAGTTATAGTTTGATGAAATAAGGATAATTTTAAATGTATTTTAAATTAAGTTCTCACTTGTATACTTTTGTGGCTTAAGTAGGATATGACACAAAAAAGTATAAAATAATAAAAAAAAAAACATACTACTCACTATAAATTAAAAAATAATAGACCTCTGTTGCGTATGAGTTATTTTTTCCCCTCTTCTACTTATTTCTTTTTAAACAACATTAAATATCACTTATACGCTTCGTTACTTTATGAATAATGTATAAACAATTTGGGGAAAAAATTGTAATATTAAATAAGTAGTAGTAGGTACTTACTCATAAATAATTTAAACAACTAATTATTATTCAAAACAGGGATTTAATAGTCTGCCGGTAGCTAAAATCATGGCATATCTCTTTGGAATACAAACGCAACGATTCAATGGCAAACTCAGTATCACAAGCAAATGTTGGCTACTGTTGTTAAAAGAAACGTTCATCAATTAAGGATATAAAAGAGGACCCTTAAATATCAAACATTTATTGAAGTTGATAGCAAGTGAAACCAGATAAAGTCTAACTGATCAATAAAATGTTGCTTCCTCCTCAACCCTAAATACATTTACCTTATCTCTGACCTGGACAATATAATGTGAAAAATCAATTGGACTATACTAACAGAATGTGAATTCTTTCATTAATGCAATGAATATTTTCATAAAAAAGTCCCCAAAGAAATGTTTCGTTGAATTAATGAAACACGTTGTACTAATGAAAGCTTTCATTGGTCCAATAAAAATTTCATAAAGTATATGATTGTTTTTTTTTTCATGAATTCTAGCATAAATGGTATGAAAGTTTCATGTGTTCAATAAAAAAAATCCATTCAATAGTTTGTATGAAATACGAGGGTGGCTCCAAAACTAGCCAACCTGAAGTATAGACGGCGCCAGTAGTTTATAGATGGCAAAAGTAATTTACTTTGGTGAAAAGTTATAAAACATATGTTTTAAGTTTCAAGGCGCCATGTTGCTTTATACACACAGAGAAATAAAGTGCCAACCGAATTAAAAACTGTATATTAATAGTAACAACTTAAAAATTCAGTTAGTACAACGATATTTACATTACATTTATGAATATTTTAGGTGTTGCAACTAATATGTTGTTGAATTAAGCGAACTTTGTTATAAAAATTAATGTAAAGTTGTGTCAACCGTCTGAAATTCGTAATCACCGAATTAAAGTCGTAGTAACGGAATTTCAGTTGGCAAATAGCTAAATTTTTCTCTGTGTGTATTTTTTTTGGAGCCATCTAAAATAAACGATCTCAGCAAATTTGTAAACATGGAAAATTGGTCATCGTTATGTAATTCAATAGTTTCATTTGAAAGGTCTCAGTTCAAACAATATTAAAGCCGAACTAGATTATATTCTGCGGGAGTCTGCTCTTTCTTTTAAGACTATAAAATATTGGGTAGCAGAGTTTAAAAAAAATGCCGTATGAGCTATCAAGACGAACACCGTAGTGGTTGACCAATTAAGCTGTCCAGGCCAGAAACGGTTAAGAAAATCCACAAAATGGTATTGGGTGATCGTCGAAGGAAGGTGCGTTAGCTGGCTGAAATGATAGGCATTACAAAAAGTGCTGTACATCGCATATTAACCGAACATTTGGAGATGCGACAGCTGTCCTAAAGATGAGTGCAGCATTTACTTATAATAGAACAAAACTGCGCCGTAAAGATGTTTCAATAGAGTGTTTGGCGATGTTTCACCGCAATAAAGCCGAACTTTTGTGTCAATTCGTAACCATGGATGAGGCATGTGTAAACCACTTCACACCTGCGGCAAAGGATCAGTCAAAGCAGTGGACTAGAATGGGATAATCGTGTCCACAGAAGGCGAAAACAGTTCCATCTGCAGACAAGGTTATGGCGTCTGTTTTATGGGAGGCGCGTTTTATAACTTTTATTGATTATCTTCAAAAAGAAAAAACAATCAACGGCGCATAGTGAGGTTTCTGAAAAAATAATGGTAATACATATAGAACTTGTAAACTACTTATCCGATCGATAGGAATCGAATTGAAAATTGTAAAAGAGGTGTTAATCTCTTGTAATATTGTGATTGCGTGACCCTGTTTTAGTACTGGGTGTACTTACAGGTTTTCAAAGTTGACTACCTCGTGTATAAAACGTCGTTTGGAGCATGTAACTTTCGTAAATGTGGAGCGATTGCTAGCATGGAGTAGTGTGCATTGTAAGATAAAAGTTATTTTAATTAAAAAATACAAATTTTGTTTTTTTGCCAAAACTTTTTGGTTTATCTACGAAAATAATTATAAGATTATTTTTCGTTAATACAAATGTTTTGAATGTGAAATTTATTACTTAAGTTTTACTTGACAAAACTGAAAGTACTTATATAATATGAACTATAAACCAAATAAGAATTCCAAAGGTTTAAATATTTTAGTATTTTTTAAGAAAATATTTAAGAAGTTATAAACTTAACTTTAAGACGCCAAATTTGTTAAACTAAACTTAAGCAAAGTTGCGTATTTGGGTTTAGTTTTTTTCATACATTTTAAATATCTTATATTTAAGTTTAATTTGTTCTTAAAATTTAAGATATTTTACTTTAAAGAAATAAATTTGCTGGGATTTTTGAACAATATTAACCTAATTCAAGAAATGAAAATTAAAGAAAATGACTTATTAGATTTGAATTGATGTCAAATTAATATGAACATAAATCTAATAGATTTTCTGTATTGTTAAGAGATTTTTTATATTTTTGGGAAAATTTTATAAACTAGATTTTAGTATGGTGTAAACTTAATTTTAATTCATAATTTTTTTTTTTTTGAGTGTACTTACAGTGATTTATTTTATGTGGACATTCCAGACGCCAACTTATCAGAAGGGCTACTCGAAGTTTTAAAGTGCAATTCGATTTGTCTTCGATTTGCATACAAATATAGTTGAAATTGTTACATTAATTATGAAAATGAAAATTTATTCAAGTTCAAGGTCATACTCTATATTTCTTTATTAGGATATTGTCCTAACAAATAATCTATAGAGTTTTTTGTTTTCAATTTATTAATTGACTACAAATGTCAAAATGTCATTCCAAAAATTTTCGATATGGTCTTTAGATATGTTACTACAACGATCCTACACTCAGGGACCTGCTGTAAATATTTGTAGTTGTTAAAGCTTTAATACAGTATATTTATTTTTAATTAAAAAACATATCATTTGCACAAGATATTTAATTTTTGACTACATGTGTAGTTCATTTAAAAGAACAAACCACATTGAATTACTGTATTACTGTTTTACATTAATTTTATACTGTAGTTTTTTCATTATTTTAAAAAAATACAACAAATAAATTATTGTTTATATATGTATTACTACATATGTGGTACAGTTTTACTACAATTGTGGAACAGAAAAAAAAAAAACAAATGGCAATGTTAGTTGAAATTACTGAAATGTAAGTCGTCTTTTTTTTAAGTGAAATTTTATTTGTTTTTAACTACATTTGCAGTGTATGATATATTTGCTGTATTAAGTTTTAAAAGATTTGGTGCAGTTCGCGTTGAATAACAGTCCATAGTTATTGAAAGTAGTCAATTAATAAATTGAAAACTAAAAACTCTATAGATTATTTGTTAGGACAATATCCTAATAAAGAAATATAGAGTATGACCTTGAACTTGAATAAATTTTCATTTTCATAACCGAATTATAGGTCGAAAAAAACATAATTTTTATTTTTTTTAAATTAATAATTATAACAAACTTTTAAATATTAAATAATAAATTAATAATAAATTGAAAAGGTACTCCACATGAATTGTTTTATTTAACATTTCAGACGCTAACTTATCAGGCGGGCTTCCCTTATTGTACAAAGCATTGTTTATAATTACATTGCTTAATAAAATCCACACGCATCAATTGGTTTATTTTTTCTAATTTATTAACAATTAAAACAACATTTAAAACAATAAAAACACATTGAAGGAAACACTTCTTGTTTTAACATGAATTTATATAGCAAAAGTTTTTTTTTTTTTTTTTTTTTTTTTGGTACACTGATAATAATCCATGTATAAGAGTACGAAAAAATTTCCAAATAATAAAAACGTTCGTAAAGTAAACGAAAATTTGTTTATTTTACGGAAGTTTTCGTTGTTTGGACATTTTTTCTTAATTTTAGCGTGGATTATTATGAGTGTACAAACATTGAGAGTGAGAGAGAATAACGCAAAATATTTACAAAAATTTTGTGCAATTTATGTAAAATTCGTTATTTGTTATTATTTGAAAAGCCAATTTCCTCAATTTTGTTTAATACGTAGTTATAAGTTCAAAATTAAACAAAATACAACCAAAAATTAAGTTTTCTTGAAATCCGCTAAATTCAAATCGCTATAAAAAAAAACTAGAAAACGGATATTTATAATATTTCACATTTTTTTATATTAACGATATACAGTAAAACTCGCTTAAGACGAACTCGTTAAGTCGAACCCTCGGTTAATACGAACTAATTTAAAAGTCCCGACGTTTTTGGCAACAATTTTCATATAAAATACATCTTTTAATACGAACTCGGTTAATACGAACCCTCGGTTATTACGAACTGTTTTAAGCAGTCCCAAAAACTCGTTTTTCATACAAATTACCATGTTTAGTACACTCTTTATCCGTTTAATGGGATAGACCTAAATTGAATTTCATATCCGTGGATGACTTTCTAGATATAGATTTTAATGTTTTGACGTCACATACTTTATCAGGTGAAGAAATATTGGAAATTGTTAATCCTCCCGATGTTGTTGAAAATTTGTCAAGTGATATATTCGAACAAA